>BSBK01004264.1:702500-977500 GCA_027943335.1 Chamaecyparis obtusa | reverse complement strand
TTGTACCTGATCTGTATACACAACACTTCAGTAAAACATTAGAGGTTAGCGATAATCAAAATCTTGTAAGTAATTGAATCTGAACTAACCAAGCGATTTACTGCCTTCTAATAGGTGCGAGTATGATGCTCTTAGAATGAAATTGAGATCAGTGACCTTGACGACACCTAAATGAAGGATTTGAATGCAATTGATCTAGATATGAATTAAACGCAATTAATCTATATTTTTGGATTTTATGATGCAATTAGGATAAAAACTTGATATGAATCTGTGCTCTAGAATGAAAACTGATATGAAATCTATCTAATGAATGCAAAAAAAACAAGATTGATCTCACAATAGCCTTGATTTGCAATAAGCTTTGATCCTCCAATTCCAATTCTCCAGCGTGATTGTGCAACTCTTGAATTGATATTAGCAGCGTAAGTATGTGAATTCATGAGATATGAGAGATGAATTGTGAAGAGTTGAGCCTTGATTTTATAGAAATCTAGGGCTTTGGGGGTGCATGGAAGAAAGCCATAAATCACTCAAATAACTCAGCTTGATTTTTGAGTTATCTGATCATGAAAGATAGTTAATTCTCAAAATTATGCAAAAACATGCAAAAATAGCTTTTTAACTCAAATTAGAGTTTAGATCAGCTTTTTGAACTCCAAAAGGATGTTGAGTTCCAAAAAGTCAACACTTTGCATTGATTTTCTGATTTGGAGTTTAACTGTTTCTTTTGAATATGCATAATAATTAAGAATTAAATAAATAAATAAAATGATTTATCCTGAACTCAACTGATTTTTAAAAATAAATAATTGATTTATGGGTTAATCAATCATTTATTCAAACTTTTATTAAAAACTATATTATTAAATAATGACAACTTGCTTTAATCAATTAAATAAGAATTTAATCAATTATTTATAGGATATTAGATTTATTGTCAAAATTAAATAATACAATTAATAATAGATAGAATTAAATTTAATTAAACAATTAAGTGGCAAATATTAAATCTAATTAATTAAATATGAAAATATTCAATTAATCAAACTTAGGATAAATGTGATTTATCGCCAAATAATCATTAAATTAAAGATAATTAAGATAATTAGAAATATTGCTAGGACTATTCCCCGATGCAGATTTTAAAATAATCAATTATGATTCAATGATGTGCAGATGTGCCTTTGGTTAGGACTTTGATGTCGATTTCGTTTGATTTGTTGATGTAGGAGATTAATGAACCTATAGCCCATTTCTGGGGTATTACATTTTGCCCCTCTTTGAATTACTGTGCGAAGTGCAGTGGTTCAAAGATAGTCTGTGTTTGATAAAGATATGGAACTGATTCAAAAGATATGATGATTGAAATATTTGAAGATATGAGGTCTTGAATGACCAAAGATAATGTTCACTATAACAACGATGAACCAATGAAACAAAAGCGTCAAAAAGCCTAATTTCGAACCTTATGATTGCGAAGAAGTGTGACTGATTCCAGACTCGATTATCTTAGAAGAATCATGTTGATCTCACATCTGAACCCTTTAGTTACTGAAGAACCAAGGAAATAACACTAATGAATCGATAGTTGCGAAAAGCTGATACAGTTTACAAGATTAAGAGAATACCAAATTGATATGGATCTCGATGAATCTGATATGCCAGAAGCGATGATAGATTTGCCCCAAGCGATGAGGAATTTTGATGAATCAGCGACTAGACGTGGTTGTTGTCTTGATCACTGATGAAAGATATTGATAGATTTGATCGATAGAATTTGATTTACAGACTTTGAATTGATATGCAATACCATGCCCCCTTTGGGATTAAAATTGAAATTTGACAAGAAAAGTCAGCATTGAATGATTTAGAAGCATGTTAATTGATTTGAAAAGTGGTTATACATGTTCGAGAATGCATTCTGCATCATTTAGAGGTCCTAGAGACTGAGTTTGACTAGGTAAAACCATGAGTTGACCGTAGTTAACCAAGTTAAAATTTTGATAGCCTGATGTAAGATAATCAGTTAAGTTGAATTCTGGATTTTTATGATGATTGAAGGTCGATTATGCAAGCAATAGACCATCCTAGTCCCAAAAATTTTAAATCATGATTTTGACATAATAAATGATCTCAGATTTGAATTTTGATCCCAAAAATGGATTCAAAATGTTGAAATTAGCCTGGGGTGCAATTTTCATGAAAAACGGAGCACTTTTGAAAATTAGGTCAAAAGCTATATAAAGGCCGGAAGGGTCATTTTCAATTCATTTCAACCTTTTGACTTTGGAGATCTTGTGGAGCCCTCTGAGCGAGAAAATGACAGAACATCAAGAAGCAAAGGTACCTGTGAGTTCACACCGATTTGAGCACAGCTGGAGATATGACAAACCTCGACAATACGGACATCCGGTAGGTGGACCGCTTTTCCCCTCTGAAAATGTATATTTTTGATGTTTTATAGCATTTTTGAATGTTTTGAAATGCGTTTTTAATTTTTGAATTTTGCATGTTTGAAAACTCATACGAGTCCCATCCCAGACTCGTACGACATTCCATTTGAATTTACCTTGTCATTTCAAGTCTGCCCAAGTGTCGTATGAGAGGGACCCCTGTGTCGTATGACATTTCATCAGCTCCCTCGAAACTCGTATGATCCCAGGTGTAGTGTCGTATGACCATGGATTGTCATTTGGGCTTTTGTGGAGTGTCGTATGACATTTGATGCTAGTTTGAAATGTCATTTGAAAAATAGAGAGTTAAAAATTGATACTTAGGTCAAAAATCTGACTTTTCTGATAAGTTTTCCTAATTGCGGACACTTTGACCCACCTTATGAAATATCAAATTGTTCCATTCTTGTACTATTGGCCTGATTTTGAACTCAATTTCTGATAAAAACACCCTTTTTCTGCCTGATTTAGGTTACATATCTAGATGTACATGTTCGTCATTCTTACCCGGTGACACAGAGACTGTGTGTCTCACTTCCTGACCTGATGAGGGTTCATCTTGCTGCTTGTGGATTTGAGTACCTCATACATTTACCCGATATTAGGGTAAATCATGGCCTATTGATTGCATTGATCGAGAGGTTTCACTAAGAGACCCAGACTTTTCATCTGCCGACTGGGGAGATTATTGTTACCCCTAAGGATGTGTATAGGATTCTTCGCATTCCTTTCCATGCTCCTTAGCATCCGAGTATGTGAGCGGGGGATCCACTGGACTTGATGCCTTCCGACATTTATTTGGTGATGATACCCAGTTGACACAGTCCATCTCCTAGGAGACACTCGTGCAAAGATATGGGCAGACACACCGTTTAGAGTGTATCATTGCGGGGATGATTGGAGAGCTGATTATGTCTGGCCATCAGCAAAATGGCTTTTTGATGGGATGGGCACCGATGGTAGCACTTTTGATGGCTACTCCTACTGAGCTTGCATGGGGTCAGTGTCTGTTGGCCCATATGTTTTCAAAGATGCATGAGGTGGTTTACCAGGACTGCAAGAGCTTTGCTTCCAGAGCTCTTGTGTTACATATATGGGCGTGGGAGCATATCCCAGTTTTGAGACCAGTTTTTTAGAGTTAGCGGTAGCCACAGGAGCCTGTCATATATGCATATGTTGGCTCTGTTACATAGGTTCGCATGGGTTATACCAAGTATTTCTATCGATGCTTGGATGACATGACCTTTTTCATTTGGACGCCATACTTGCAGATAGAGGCCTGGCCTACTACGAGGGAGTAGTTCTCCTTCTTTTTCTAGAGTCTCATATTGATTGGTCGCTCCTCCACTGTCTTGGAGAGGTTTTTGATTACCCAGGTTTGGTGTCAGTATGGACACATTCAGGATGCACCATGGGATTACATAGCATACGCCTGAATAGTACGTGAGATTGGGCTTGGATAGATAGCTTAGCTTACATATGCATTGTGTTCAGATGAGTATAGCTAGATCATTGGTAGGGATTGGAACTACCTTCCACAGGTGGTCGATGCAGGGGTTATAGATGGATACATTGCTTGGCATGCA
The DNA here is from genome assembly GCA_027943335.1 of Chamaecyparis obtusa. Lineage (NCBI taxonomy): Eukaryota > Viridiplantae > Streptophyta > Pinopsida > Cupressales > Cupressaceae > Chamaecyparis > Chamaecyparis obtusa. The sequence continues at coordinate 973,458 of BSBK01004264.1, read as the reverse complement.
GATCATCGTATTCATAGATTTTCAGATCCCATTGAGCTAATATCCTCCATGGAGGAGGCGATGGATGTGACAGGAGCTCCCATGAGACCAGGGCCCAGATTACAGGTAGTACATCCTACACCACCTAGACAGAGAGCTATTGCTCCAGCACAGAGACTAGCAAGACACATGAGGCACCCTCGTCCTCCTACTTCCACAACAGGTACATCTATAGGTGCACAGAGATAGAGTAGAGGAGAGAGTGGTACTTTAGGCAGTGTTGGTTCAGCCAAGGATGTGCTAGGAGTTGAGTAGTCTATAGGTGGGGATACAGGTACAGGTAATGCCTTTGATCTTGGAGCGGAGGTTAGATATCATAAGGCACAGAGAGCAGGCACATCATCATACGCAGAGCAGCCTGCCCAGCCAGCACAGGATACTGAGATTCCAGCAACGAAGGATGATCCTAGTGTACCTACTATGGCCCAGGGTACTAGTAGTTGACTTAGAGTTCAGGTCCACGACCTGAAGATTCAGAATGCTAGATTGGAGGAGAGATATGCCAAGGTAGATAGACAACGCACAGAGCTTCGTGCAGAGCTTCATTCAGAGGTTTGGTGATTATAGGCAAAGCTGACTCATCAGACCTCACATGCCTCCTATTATGTGTCAGCCTATTTTTCCGTTGTCCCTGCTGCGCAAAGAGTTCCTTCATATTTAGATTATATGGCAGCATCAGAGGGAGCGAGGGTACCAAGAGTAGAGGCCATTCCAGATGCACCACCTCCTCCTCCACTAGATGTAGAGGAGCATGCTGACAGTTGATTCTTGTGCTCATGTTTTGATTCTGATATATTGTACTCTATTTTTCTCTTCTGATCATTGATACACACTATTCGGATTCTGATAGCTCTGAGGAGCTCATTCTTTTGTACACTGTGCCAGTAGTGCACCCCTGACATATTTTGAGTTTTATGATATATATATGAGATCGATATTTTTGGTTGTGACCTCATTTGTACTTGTCATTTTGTTTATGTATGATGATATCATGTGATGTTCATTCTATGAGTAGTTTAGAATGTATGTATGGATCCATGCAAGGCAATGATTTCTTTTATATGTATGGATGTTATGAAAATGTAATGATTATGGAAAGATGTATGTATGATTTATGCTTATGCATATGAATGTTATATAATGCAACAAATGGTAATGATATGATATGTAAATGCAATGATGCACATGATATGTTTTGCAGGTTTTGATGAAGACAAGTACTTAGTCTTATGTCAAAAGGATGTTTAACCCAGGAGGATTACTGCCTACGGTTCAGTGAAGAGACCTTCGAGTTAGGTTCAGCTCTTGTTAGATTCAAAAGATATGATTGAAGAATCGGTTAAGCTTTTGAAGTTGTTTCAAACATTTGTGAGATCATGCAAACATGCAAAATGCAAAGAGACATGCAAAATGAAATGCAATCTAAGACCTAGGACCTAGTCACTGATCATATGTCGATTTATTATCATCATTGAAATTTTAGGTAACTGGATAAATCAATACAATGTCCACTAGTTATGAAACCATAGACATATGAATATCGATTTGTAATGCTCAAGAACCAATACAACACCCACTGGTCAAAACAACCATGGACATATGAATATTGGTTTTGTTTTCAGAATGTCGGATTAGATATAAGCACCAAGGCACAAATGCCAGGATGACCTGAATATCATGTCCATTTGATATAGCAATTTGTAGAAGCATCAAAACATAAATGTCGTGATGACCTGAATACACCTTGCATTTAACATACACATCAAACAGTCAAGAGATCATTCTAAATCTAGTGTGAATTACCCGTAGTGACCCTTTATCATTCACATCCTTAGGCAAGATTGTGTTTCACAGTAGGACAAAGAACTCACTCCAAAAGACAATAGCTAGATCAAACTTCCTTGAATTTTTTTTGGGTATCAATGGTTGAGGTACGCATGGCCATCCAATTCGAGATAGAGGTTCTTACAGTCGGACACCATATCAATCCAAAATTTCCAAAGACGTTCGATTTTCACATACAAGCAGAAGACAAAGAAAAGATTATGCCCCAAGTCATCACTCTCTAAATCCTGTAAAGGACATCATCGAAGAGCTCAAAGGGACACAATATGCAAAAATCTCAATGCGAACTAGTAAGCATACAAGGAGATAAAAGCATGTGAAGCATAGATTGTTTTTCAGTTTGTGATTTGATTGTGTTGTTGTAGATGCAAAATCCTTTCTAGAGACGAGACAGACTAACCGACTCAACTTGAAGCTTCGAAGGACTCTGACTGGATATGACACATCTAAGATACACTGGAGGCCATAGGATATGACATTGATTGCCCCCAAGTTTGAACATTGATAGGATACAGATGCTTGAGCTGATGGTGTACAAACTGACTTTTCAACCAAGGATATATACAGACTGGGAGATATGCACAAACTAAGGCAAGACTGAAAGCTGGGAAAAACCAAGATTGCGCTGATAGATGGAGCATTTTGAACAAGTGGTGCCCATTTACCGGGTTTTCACCATCTTGGCAGAGATTCTATTTTTGCTACCAAGGTGCCTGTTTCCAGGTTTTCACCAAGGCACTTTTTTCTTTTTCTCAATTTTTTTTTGTATTTTTCATTTTTTCAATTTTTTTGTACTTTTGATATTTTTAATTTTTTTTGTGAATCATCAAGGTGCCTATTGCTAGGTTTTCACCAAGATGTTCATTTTTTTCAGGACTTTTTTTGATTTTTAAGATTTTTCAGGATATTTACCAAGCACTGAATGTCTTAGGCGTAGAATTTCTTTAGATGGAGAACGTTGATTGGTTCTCGGAGCTGTTCTCCTTCAGTCGTTGAGAGTTGATAGGCACCAGAGCCAAAAGTAGCAGTGATAACAAAGGGACCCAGCCAATTGGGTTCAAACTTCCCCTTGCATTCTCGATGTGATTGATTTTTAGGATTTTCTCTCAAGACTAGGTCGCCAACCTAAAATTCTCCGTGTCTAACTTTCTTGTTGTAGCCTCTAGACATTCTTTTCTGATATACTCTGAGATGATCATACGCTGCTTGTTTGTGCTCATCTAGTAGTTCAAGTTCTTGCAACCTAGACACTCTGTAGTCATCGTCGGTGACTAGACCATGCATTCTGATTCTAAGTGATGGGATTTCAACCTCAATAGGTAGTACCGCTTCAGACCCATAAACTAAAGCAAAAGAAGTAGCCCCAGTAGGCATTTTGATACTTATTCTATAGGCCCAGAGAGCTGGATTGATCATGAGATGCTAGTCTCTTCCTGTTTTATTAACTGTTCTGTGCAAGATTTTCAACAGATTTTTGTTTGAAGCCTCTGCTTGTCCATTCCCTTGGGGATAGTATATAGATTACCAATGTTGAGTGATCTTGAATTTAGCACATAAATCATCTAAGTCCTTGTTTTTGAATTGTCCTCCATTGTCTGTGATTATAGAGTGAGGAATCCCATATCTGCATATAATGTAGTTCAAGATGAACATAGAGATCTGTTTCCCCATTGCTTGTGTTAGAGGAACCGCTTCTACCCATTTTGTAAAATAATCAGTAGTTGTGATTATATGGGTATGTCCATTGGAAGAGTGCAGATGGATAGCACCTATGAGATCAAATGTCCATTGTTGAAAAGGCCATTGTGTAGTAAAGGGAATTAGATCCCTCCCTGGAGCATGAATCAAGTTGCCATGTACTAGAAACTATTGACAATTTTTAGCAAATTTAATAGCCTCTTTCTCCATTTCAGGCCAATAGTACCCAACCCTAATAAGTTTTCGAGCTAACATTAAACCGTTCGAGTGTGACCCACATATACCCTTGTGGACTTCTTCTAATGCACGTTGAGACTCTTCCTGTTCTAAACATCTAAGCAGTGTACCATCTAGACCTTGTTTGTATAGATCATTACCAATGATGACATATCAAGATGCGGTATGGATAAGGTTTCATTTCTCAAAATGGTTAAAAGAATCAGGAATGATTTGGTCATGGAGATAGGAGAACAAATTTTTGTAGTGGGATGAGTCATAACCTACAACAGTGCAGATCATGCGGGTTTCAGGGGAGTCATATGTAGGATAGGATAGGGCTTCCACCAGGAACTCGTAGCATAGCTCATGTTCAAGCTACTGTAAGAGAGTAGATAATGTTGCCATTACATCGACAACCTTATTCTTCATTCTAGGTATTTGCTCAAATGTGATAGATATGAAGTATTTCTTTAAATCATCTACCATTTTCTTGTAAGGAATGAGCTTTTCATCTTTGGTTTGGTACACATCATTGACTTGGTGGATAACCAGTTATGAGTCTCCATGAATGCATATCTCTGTAACTCTCCACTGTATTGCCATTTTCATACCATTGAGAAGTGCCTCATATTCAGCAATATTGTTTGTGCAAGGAAACTTTAATCTGAATGCTTTGGGTATCGAGTATCCTTGAGGAGTGATGAACAATATGCCTGCTCTAGATCCATTATGTGTGTAGGAGCCATCAAAGAATAACTACCATTCTCTAGAAGAAAGGTGCATGATAGAGGAATTAGGAAATTCCATGTGCATGGGTGTATCATCAAACAATGGTGCTTCAACTAATTGATCAGCAATGACCTGTCCTTTGATAGCTTTTCTATCAACATATTCAATGTCAATTCACTCAAGAGCATGACCCATTTAGCTAGTCTACCTGTGAGGGCAACTTTTCTTAGTAGGTACTTTAATGGATCAATTTTTGCTATCAAATGAGTGGTATGAGCTAACATGTAATGTCTCAGTTTCTGTGATGCAAAGACCACTACTAGACATGCCTTCTCAAACATTGAGTAGTTCTTCTCATAGGCCACTAAATTTCTACTGATATAGTATATGGATCTTTCCTTCTTGTTCTCATCATGTTGTGCTAGTAATGCCCCCAGTGATGTATCTGTTGCGGAGACATATAATATTAATGGCTTCCCATGAATAGGAGGCATCAATATAGGTGGATTTGATAGATAATTCTTGATGTGGTCAAAGTTCTTTTCACATTCTTCATTCCATGCAAAGGTCACACCTTTATGTAATGTCTTTGTGAAAGGTTGTGATATGTCAGCTAGCTGTGATATGAATCTTCTGATGGATTGTACTCTCCCTTGCAAAGTTCTCATTTGACTTATATTCTTGGGAGGTTTCATTTCCATGATAGCTTTGACTTTAGCTGGATCAACTTCAATACCTTTCTTTGAAACTATGTATCCTAAGAGTTTTCCAGAAGTGACACCAAAAGCACACTTCTTAGGATTTAGTCTGAGACTAAACTTTTCCATTCTGTCTAGGATCATGCTCAAGTCAGTTAGATGTTTGGTTTTGATCATTGATTTTGCTAGAGTATCATCCACATAATCCTCCATTGTTCTATGCATCATGTCATGGAAAATAGATGTCATTGCTCTTTGATATGTAGCACTAGCATTCTTAAGCCCAAATGGCATAACATTCCAACAAAAGGTTCCCCACGCACATGTGAAAGCAGTTTTCTCTTGGTCTTCTAGAGCAATTTTGATTTGGTTGTATCCAGAAAAACCATCCATGAGGGAATACATCTCGTAACCTGCGGTCATGTCCATTATCATATCAATGTCAGGCAGTGGAAAATCATCCTTAGGGCATGTTCTGTTCACATCTCTAAAATCTGTGCACACTCTGATTGAACCATCTAGTTTTGAAATAGGTACAATGTTGGAGATCCACTCAGAATAGTCTATGACACGGATGAATCCAACTTTTAGGAGTTTCTCTAGTTCAACTTTGACTAAGAGTGCAACATGAGGATGCATCTTTCTCAATTTTTGCTTGACCGATTTTACTCCAGGAGCAATGGATAGATGGTGCATGATGAGATTTGGATCCAACCCTGGCATTTCTGAATATTTCCATGCAAAGTTGATCTTTTTTCTGATAAGAATGTAGTGAATTTCTGTTTCTCTTCTTCTGATAAGGACTGTGCTACATGTACCAATTGTGGTTCATCTGTTGTACCCAAATTGATGGATTGAGTGGGCTCAATCAGAACTGGAGATCTGTCCTATAAATGAATCAGAAGGACATCAAATATCTCATCCTTAGGTGCCTCAGAGAGGTTTTCACCTTCAGATACATCTTTTCTTTTTACTTTTGTAGGTTCTGAGACTACCACGAAGTGGTTTTCACCCTCAGAACTCTTTTTCTTTTTCTTTTTATTCTTTTGACTAAGATATTTGATGTCCAACTCGGTCATGCTAACGCTTGGTTTACTGATGGAAGTCCTCATAGGCTCGACTGCATTGAGGTAACAAGCAAGGGCATAGTCATTTGAAAAGGTGTAAACACCATGGTTTGGGTTCGTGGAAGTTCGGTCGATAAGATCAAGGCGTTGGATAGTCAAAGCGGGAAAGGCTTGGGATATGGTGTTCACGGATATGGATATGTCATCATTGGTCCTAACCCGACGCTCAAGTTCAAAGGTGATATTACAACTCAAAATGTTCAATTTGTGAATAGGCTCAATGTCATCGTGGGAGTCCTCTTCAACCATTGGTGGATCAGACATGTTAAGTTCATTATTTCGCTCTAGACCTGCGTTGGGTTGAGGTGCATATTGGTGAATAACATCAATATGTTGCTCTATGATAAGCTCATCTTCTTCTGGAATGGCTTCCCATTCATAGTCATTTGACTCAGCTTCTGATTCAGGATCTCTAGGAAATCTTAGGATATGTGTGAAGTTAGGATGAATACCCCAAGAGGGGTTACCCTCAGTCTCTGATTTGAATTCATATTCATGGGAATTAGTGTCAGAATAACTACCACCTTCCTCTTGATCAGTTTGATCACCTTTGAGATTAGCTGGTTATTGTGGTGCAACCATCTCTTGCTCTATAGTAGGTTCTTGTGTTTCTACTACATTGATTCTCTTTATTGTATCATTTTCTATGTCAAGAAGATTTGTGATTTCCACAGGCAATTTTTCATAAGGGATAAGCTCAGAGCTGTCTAAATCATCCTCTGAGGGTTTTGTTTCTTCTTTCTTGAGAAGGGGTTCTCCTGGTGCAATTTGTTCTATGACATGAGAACAACCACCTTTGAGGTGATAGGGTTTCTTCTTAAAGCCTAAGCCAACAGTATCTTTTTTTCTCTACCAGTATGTGAAATGGGTGCCACAAGACCCTTTCCTCTAATTCCTAGAGGTCCTTGACCTGGATATCCCATCTTAGCTATCAATTTGTTCCCTGGACCATATGAATTAGAAGGAATTTTAGGTGCTATAGATTCACTAGTTTGAACAATTTTGGATTCAGAATCATCTTTGTATAACCATGCAAGCATAGCTTCATCCTCTTCAAATTCTTGTTTGGATACTTGCTTTGCCACAAAATTTCTTTTATATGCTTCCATAGGTTCCTTAGGTTCTGATTTAGACTGCTACAAAGTTTGTCCATATGACTTAGGTGAGATTGGGAGAGATGTCAAAGACAAGACTGGCTCTATAAGGTATTCTCCCATCCCATTTTCTTTGGTATTGACCTCTTTAGCAATGTCTTCCATCTTGGATGTGGAAGCAACATTTAGCTGCTTGATGGAAGATTCTCTATTATTGGGAACAAGCTTATCGACACTTTCCTTCAATGTATTGCAAGTTATACTCAGATCTGCTGGGATAGTAACCTCTATTCCTTCATAGGGAAATTTCAAGCATTGATGGTACGTAGAAGGAATAGCTTGCATTTCATGTATCCAGGGTCTCCCTAGAAGGATATTGTAAGCCAATGGAAGATCAAGCACCTGACATGTGGTATCTTTGATGACTGGGCCCACTCAGATGGGTAAGACAATGGTGCCTTTAGAAGATCTTTCTTGTTCATCATAGGCTTTTATGATTATCTTCTTTCGAGGATCAATAGCCATTTCTGAGAATCTCAACTGTGTGATTAAGCTGTAAGAACAAATGTTGAGGCCAGCGCCCCCATCTATCAACACATGTTTGACTCTACGGTTCTGGATCAAGACTTCTATGTGTAAAGGCTGATTATGTGGGTGACTCAAAGAGTTGTCATCTTCCTCTGAAAAGGAGATATATTGTTGAGATGTAAGATGACCAACCATAGTCTGGAATCTGTATAGATCTAGGTCATCAGGAACATTAGAGTTGAGAAAAGCTTTGTCTAGGACATCTTTGTGAGCTGGAGATATTCGAAGTAACTCAAACATAGCGATTTTGGCATTGGTATGCTGGAGTTGTTGGACAATGTTGTAAGATGTAGGTCTTGTATCCTTTGGATTGGAAGTTTTGGAAGCAACCTTCAATTCGGAAGTAGATGAAAGATTGAAAGGTATCTTAGGGATATTAGATGAATCTGGCGTTTGTCCTTTCAGATGTGCCGGAGCTTGTGATCGAGTAACTGCATTAGCTGAGGAATGATCTCTGTCTCTTCATACAATTGTGATGACATTGCAGCTCTCAGAGAGACATGGTTCAACCATATTGATGACAACATTGTTTCCAGGGTAAGTGTAATTGACTTTTGCCCCCATGTTAGGTTGAGAAGTTGAAACTCCCTTGCCATGTTGTGGAAATAGTTTTGTAAATGTTGTGTGATCATTATTTCTTGTAGGATTATCAATTGTGATGTCTCCACTATCGATCAGATCTTGAATGGTATGTTTCAAGTGGAAGCAGTTACTAGTTTTATGACCTTTACTCTGATGGAAATCATAGAATTCATTTTCTCTCCACCATTTTGGCTTAGGCTCAGAATCAGTTGGTTGGATTGGTGGCAAAGAGATGATGTTATCAGCCAGTAGAGTCCTCAGGGCAGATTCCAAAGATTCTCCAAGAGGAGTAAACTTTCATTTATTATCCCATCTTTTGTATCATGGCTTCTTTTAAGATGGTGCAGAAGACTTTTCTTCTGAAGCTTTAATGGCTTGGGTGCCAAGAGTCAGATTGTAGGCTGGTGCCTTTGATGGGGTGCAGACAGTATCAACAACACCATCTGTGACAATACCTTTGTTTTTGTTCCAATTTTTGTTTTTATCTTTGGAACTAGATCCTGATTTGTACTTGTCTTTTTGAAGTGTGATGTCTCCTTTCTTGACAAGTACTTTCTCAATCTTGATTGCATTATCCACCATTTTATCAAAAGATACATGATATTGCATTTGTAATGGATAGTTGAGCTCTGTTACAAGGTTATTGATAAATATTTCAAGTTTCTCCATTTCGGGAATTGGTCTACCATATAGAGAGAACTTCTTTCGCCACCTCTTGAGGAATGTCAGGAATGGGTCTCCTGGATATTGCTTGAGGTTACAGATATCGATCATGGTGATCAGATGTTGAATATTGTAGGAATATTGTTGATAAAATAATTTAATCAATTCCTCAAAAGTTTTGATTGTAGGAGGCAATTTTGAAAACCACTGAATGGATGCTCCTCCCAGAGATCTAGGAAAAAGACACATCAGATAGGTCGGTTCATGCATGAATTCCATGGATTGCGTACAGAACTCTCTAACATGATCTTGAGGATCAGAGTGTCTGTCATATTTGTCATACTTTGGCATCTCCACTCTTTTTGGGAATGGTGGCATATATAAGCCTTTGTCAAACGGAAAAGGACACAGGGCCTCCATGGAGAACTCCTTGGGTTCTTTTTCCTTTTCAAGCTTATTCAGTTTGACTTGCATAGCGTGCATTTGTTTCATCATAGCCGTTAAAGGAGTTTCTTCCTCATGTGTGATGATATCTTCGACATTAAAGTGAGGAGGAAGTTTAGCTCCTTGATGAGCCAACTCCAAAAAGTATGTTTCCCTATCTTCCTTCAAGAAATGCCTCATCATTCTCTTGAAGCTATCATCATTTTGGTATTGGGCAATTTCTTCAGGTGTGGGTGCTTGATCTATGCCATGTTAAGATTGAGCTCCTTGAGAGCCATGGTTCATCCCTGCTTGAGACATGGTAGGGGATCTGGGACTCCTTGGGATAGATTGAGGAGGAGTCTGCTGGTTACCTTCGTGAGTTGATGGAGGAGGTATGTAACCAGTTTTCAATCGAAAGTTACCGAGACCGTCGTCTTCGTAAAGACTAGAATTGATGAGCTGCTCAAGAGTTGGACCTGGGATATGAGTCAAAGGTAAGGTCTGAGATGTGTCTCTTGATTTATTATGTGAGGAAGCTCTGGTCTCCACCATTAACTTTGAATGAAATAGAAGAAAAGGATGAAGATGAATGAAGGGCAATTTGATTCGAGAAAATCGGATGACGCAACCTTGTCAAGATTATGATTGTTTTGAAGATTTGATTAGACATGGGTGAAGGATACTGTACCCTGGATGTACGGGTTAGATTTCCCAAAAGATAGCGGACATGAGTTTTCAACACTTAGTCTATTTTTGAAGATTGACTGAAAATTGATAGTTATGACAAGGCTTTGACATGAGATAAAAAGGACTCAAATTGATCAAACAGAAGGCTGGATTGGATTCAAAAGATCACTTTTGGAAAATGATAGGATTCTCAATAGTTACTCCTTTGTTCCTGACACAATGATTTGTTCGACAGATTCTGGAACTAGGCTGGAAACATTGGATATCTTGCAATTTGACAATTTTTTGACAACTTTCCAAAATTTTCCCAAATGACACTCTACAAACTCATACAACAATGGGTAGGCTATGAAATGACAGTTGCTAAACTCGTACGATAGTGGGTAGGTAACCATATGATAGTTGAAAATATCATATGACAGTTACAAGAAGGATTTTGACTTTTTGAATTTGCTAGCATGAAAACTCGTACGACACTAGGTACTCAATCATACAATAGATAGGCAGTATTGAAATGACACTTGACAAAACTTGTATGACTTTTGTCTCCAAAAAAGATTTTTCACTTCAGATTTTGCAATTTTAGGGTTTTCAGTCTTGGATTGTTTGCAAATTGTACTATCTAGATTTGAAGAATAGACCAGATTTGTTCATTTTTAATAGCCAAGTAGATAAACAAGCATGCAGAACAACAAGCAAGTGATTCTAAGCACATCTGAAAACAATGAACAAGGGAAAAAGCAACCTTGCGCATGAACAATCAAGTGACCAAATTGTGCTAATCCCTGAGAGTACTAATTGTGTATGTTCTGAAAAGTTTTGCAATAACGCACATATACTTGAAAATGAAAAATTGGCCTCTCTAGGGTTTTTAGTAATGGTTTGACTCTGCAACTTTTATGATCCAAAGGGGTGAACTCCAATCTCGGTGCACCAAGGTTTTGACACAGTCCGAGAACTTAATCTTTAGGAGCTGCTAGGGAGATCTGACAACCCAACAATGAACCACACCTGTGAAGATTTCTTTCACAAGGACATTTATATAGCGGCTTTCACTACCACGTCTGAAATGGCTATTACCGCTTGAGGTTCCATCAACGCAGTTTAACCTGTGAAGGGATCGTCCGCTACGGTTAACCCTCTCTAAAGGTGACTCACAAATTTGTACCACAAGGGGACTTGGCTCCAGATTCAAGGTTTTGACACCTCTTCACTTTTAACCCAAACAAAGCAAGCAGATGAATCCGACATGGTAAGACAAAGTTTGTTTCAGCAAGGTCTGTGATGTCAACCCCATGTGATCTATCAACCTCTCCGGGGAGAGAATGTATCAATCAATAAGAGAAGATGCACTAACCAATTTTGATTCACCCAAGCTCGTGATGTCAACCCTACATGATCTATCAACCTCTCTAGAGAGAGAATGTGTTAATCAATAAGAGAAGACGCACTAACCAAGTTGAATGTGAAATACACTAAGTATCCTCCCTACCTACAAGGATTCTGTCGTCAAGAACGATTTCACTGGGAATCCAATCTCTCAAGAATCATGAATAGTGTTCATAGGGCCTAATTACTATGTGAGCACAGATGTATGTTCCCAAAAGCAAATCTACCAAAAGTACCCAAAAAGCAGAAAGAGGAACACTTAATGCTTAAAGAGAATATGAGATGAGTCCACAAGGTGGAACACTTAACACCTCACACAAGCTGAAAATGAGTCCACAACTTAGAAAACAAGTGAGTTCCTAAAAGCACAAATGGGTTGCCAAGTGGAACACTTAACGCTTCTGTCCTGTTGACCCCTCCCCTTTAATGTGGCGCTGACCTTGTAACCATGGGGTGGAATGAGGGGTCAGCAGATTAGTGAGTCCAATAATCCAAAATAGCAATCAAGATCAATCACAAGTATCTAAGACTGCTAAATAAATACCTAAGGTGTCACAACCTAGTATCAATTATGCAAGTGTGTAAAACAAAAGCATGAAAAGAAGCACTCAAGCTAGACACATGAGAGATTTATTTTAAGTCCAAATCAAAATGTTATCAGAACAAGGAGAATACCTAAGATCCTCGCAACGCGCTTAGTAAATTTTACCTGATTTTTAGCAATTCTTGCGCTTCTCCCAATCAAAACCAACAGGAATCAATAAAAAATAGAGACTTTCAATTGTTAAGATTAGCAGTTAATCAAAATCTGGAAATCAAATCTAATACACTACCCTAAAAAATGAAATGACAATTGAAAACTAGTACCAAAACTCGTACGACAATGGGTATGCTCCCAGATGACAGTCCAGAAACTCATACGACACTGGGTGTCTGATGAAACGACAATCCAACTTCAAAATGATAGTTTGTACTATCTGGTATGATTCTTGATCCGATAGACTGTCGTATGACAGTGGGTACAGTCTCATATGACAGTGGGTGTCATCTCATACGACATTTGTTAGAAACTCGTATGACAGTGGTACAGACAAAAATTAAAAATTGCAATTTTTCATAGAACCCGAGAAGAAAAAGATAGAAATTGATAGAATTGAATTAGAAACCCATATCAGGGCCCCACGATGGGCGCCAAAAATGTGTGTGAATTTTGTACCTGATCTATATACACAACACTTCAGTAAAACATTAGAGGTTAGCGATAATCAAAATCTTGCAAGTAATTGAATTTGAACTAACCAGGCAATTTACTGCCTTCTAATAGGTGCGAGTATGATGCTCTCAGAATGAAATCAAGATCAGTGACCTTGACGACACCTAAACAAAGGATTTGAATGCAATTGATCTAGATATGAATTGAATGCAATTAATCTATATTTTTGGATTTTATGATGCAATTAGGATAAAAACTTGATATGAATCTATGCTCTAGAATGAAAACTGATATGAAATCTATCTACCAATGATATGAGATATGAATCTAAATGAATGCAAAAAAAACAAGATTGATCTCACAATAACCTTGATTCACAATAAGCTTTGATCCTCCAATTCCAATTCTCCAGCGTGATTGTGCAACTCTTGAATTGATCTTGGCAGCGTAAGTATGCGAATTCCTGAGATATGAGAGATGAATTGTGAAGAGCTGAGCCTTGATTTTATAGAAATCTAGGGCTTTGGGGGTGCATGGAAGAAAGCCATAAATCACTCAAATAACTCAGCTTGATTTTTGAGTTATCTGATCATGAAAGATAGTTAATTCTCAAAATTATGCAAAAACATGCAAAAACAACTTTTTAACTCAAATTAGAGTTTAGATCAGCTTTTTGAACTCCAAAAGGATGTTGAGTTCCAAAAAGTCAACACTTTGCATTGATTTTCTGATTTGGAGTTTAACTGTTTCTTTTGAATATGCATAATAATTAAGAATTAAATAAATAAATAAAATGATTTATCTTGAACTCAACTGATTTTTGAAAATAAATAATTGATTTATGGGTTAATCAATCATTTAGTCAAACTTTTATTAAAAACTATATTATTAAATAATGACAACTTGCTTTAATCAATTAAATAAGAATTTAATCAATTATTCATAGGATATTGGATTTATTGTCAAAATTAAATAATACAATTAATAATAGATAGAATTAAATTTAATTAAACAATTAAGTGGCAAATATTAAATCTAATTAATTAAATATGAAAATATTCAATTAATCAAACTTAGGATAAATGTGATTTATTGCCAAATAATCATTAAATTAAAGATAATTAAGATAATTAGAAATATTGCTAGAAATATTCCCCGATGCAGATTTTAAGATAATCAATTATGATTCAATGATGTGCGGATGTGCCTTTGGTTAGGACTTTGATGTTGATTTTGTTTGATTTGTCAATGTAGGAGATTAATGAACCTATACCCCATTTTTGGGGTATTACACTATCTGACCAAGTAAAGAGTATATGTTATTCATTGGAACTGATTCAGACAACAGGTCAAAGCATAGTTCACCAAGATCTGGATATAGTGTGTATATATCATTTAGAAGGTTGAAACCTTCACCCCTTTGAGCAGTGAGCTCTTAGACAGTGCGTCCTCACCCCTAACAGGGTCAATCATAAAATACTCCTAATAGGGTTTGACCTTTGACCAAGTCACTGTACTTATTTCATTGTAAAGATCAACTCCTAACAGGGTTGTAAGATCTTCTAACAAGGATCATTATACACTAGTTCAGTTTATTAGTGGGTGTCAATTCCCACTAGGGTTTTTACCTATTTGGTTTTCCCTGTAACCAAAATATTGGTGTTGTGTTCAAGTGTTCTTTCATTGTGTTTATGTTTAATGTTTAAGTATACTTAATTGGATAAAGAATTGAAACTTGTAGATAACTGATTCACCCCCCCCCCCCCCCCCCTCTCAGTTATCTCTTGAGACTATTCCTAACAATTGGTATCAGAGCCAAGTGCCTCGGAGAAAAATTTTAACAGCTTGAGGTTGATCAGATGGCATTCTTTAGAAAAGATAGTCCTAAGTTTGATGGAGAGAACTATCCTGATTGGAAGAACAAAATGGTGACTCATTTGCAATGCATTGCTTTTGAAGTTTTTGAAGTGGCTATCAAAGATATTAAGATCCCCTCTCTAGAAGACCTTGCAAAAAATGATGCTACTAGCAAGTAGAAGGATTTATTCCATCAGAATGCAATAGCCAAAGAAGCACTTATCAGTGCCCTATCTGATAGTGATTTTTTAGAGTTAAAGAAAGTTGACACAACCTACAAGATATAGAAGCATCTAGAAGACATGTTTGAAGGAGATACACAAGTAAAGAATGCGTGCAAAAAGACATGGAAGAAAAGATACAATGCATTAGAGATGCTACCTGAAGAAAACATCAAATCTTAAAACCAAAGGATTAATGAAGCAGTTGTTGGAATCAGGAACAATGGTGGAGAGATCTCGGAGGAAGACATTATGGATAAATTGATGAATACTCTTACAATAGAGTATGAAAACAAGATCAATATCCTTAATGAGACCATGCAGCTTACAAAAAATTTCAAGAGAGAGACCTTGATCAGCAAAATTTCAGCTTTTGAAATTTCAAGATTGAAGACAAATCTAAAAAGTGAGATAGCCTTCAAAGCATCAGTCCATGGTAAGAAATCTTCAAACACTTCTAGTAATTTTGATGATTAAGATGAAGATAAAGAGATAAATGATATTATTGCTATGATTTCTAAGAAAGAAAGAAAAGGAAAAGGAAACTATGAAGGTTGGTTACCTTTCAAATGTTTCTCATGTAATAAGATTGGTCACTTTGCATCCAAGTGTCTTACAAGAGTTACGAAATTTAGAGCTAACTACAAGCCTAAGTATACAAAAGAATGTTACTATGCTGGTGATGGAGTTTCTGATGATGATTTAGTTGAAGATGAAATTGGATTTATTTCTATTATGGATCATGAAGATAAGAAAAAGGAGCAAGAGCTAGCATTGATTTCACAAGAAGACATAAGGATAGATTGGATTATAGATAGTGGTTGTTCACATCACATGACAGGTGATAAAGATAGAATTGTTCATTTGTACAAATACAATGGTGGTATGGTCAGATTTGGAGACAACACTCCTAAACCTATCATTGGTAGAGGAGCTATTACATTGGATGGAAAGAACAACACTGATGATGTTCTTTATGTAGATGGTTTGCAGCATAACCTTCTTAGTGTTGGACAGTTTCTTGAAAAAGGTTATAGATTGGAGTTCAAAGACAATAAATGCATCATTAACATTAAGGATGGTCTAATGATTGCATCAGGTTCAAAGACTAAAGGTAATGTTTTTCAGCTTAATTCTGAAGCAAGTTGTTTTGTTGCTAAAGTAGATGACAGTTGGCTATGGCATAAAAGACTATGTCATATCAATTTTTACAACATAGTAAAGATAAGCAATGTAAAGGCAGTAAGAGATCTACCTAACATAGCAAAGCTAGTTGATACTATTTGTAGGGAATGTGTGATGTGAAAGCATGTGAGGAACTCATTCAGGAGAAAGAATAATTCAACAAAGAACAAGTTGGATCTGATTCATACAGACCTATGTGGACCAACTCAAACAAGATCATACTATGGTGAAAGGTATTTCATTTTTTTTTTTGATGATTATTCTAGAATGATCTGGGTTGTGTTCTTGAAAGATAATTTAAAAGCATTTGAGAAGCTCAAAATATTCAAAGCTAAGGTTGAGAATGAATCTGGACTAAAGATAAAGTGTCTAAGATTGGATAGAGGAGGATAATTCACCTCTAACATATTCTATGAGTACTGCGAAGAACATGGCATAAAGAGATGATTGAGTGCACCTAGAACCCCTCAGCAGAATAGGATTATAGAGAGAAGGAATATGATCATCCTTGATACAACGCACACCATCATGATTGAATGAAATGTTGCACACACCTATTAGAGAGATGCGGTCAACACAGTAGTCTATACCATCAATAGAATATAATTGAGGCCTAGCATAGACAAGACACCTTATGAGCTATGGTTTGGTAATGTTCCCATAGTGAAATAGTTTAGAATCTTTGGAAGCAAGTGCTACATAAAGAGGGATGAAGCAATAGGAAAGTTTGATGCAAGAAGTGATGAAGGTATTTTTCTTGGTTACTCTACTAAAAGTAAAACTTCTAGATGTTTTAACTTGAGATTGAAGAAGATCATTGAAAGTGCTCATATTAAGATTTATGAAAAGTTTATGGTTCAAGAAAGATATCATGATTATGCACCTATGATTGAAGAAGAACCCATTCCTTCCACTAGTGAGATAGTTGTTGAAGAGATGTTTGACAGTATTAATGTAATGTTCAATGACCTTGAAACAAGTGAAGAAGAAACTCAGAAGGAAGATGAGTCAGTATCACCCAAAGTTCCAAAGTATACATCTAGATATCACTCTAAGGATGACATCATTGGAGATCGGAGCGGTAAATTCACAACAAGATTAAAAGCAAAGAGTTCAACAAGCAATGAAGCAGTATGTTTACTATCTCAGATAGAACCTTTAAGTGTTGAAGATGCATGTAATGATTTAGATTGGCATGATGCTATGAAAGAAGAACTAAATCAGATTATCAAGAATGATACTTGGGAACTTGTCCCAAGACCTAGTGACAAGAATGTGATTGGAACAAAGTGGATATTCAGAAACAAGATGAATGAATATGGTACAGTAGTAAGGAATAAAGCAAGGTTAGTATGCAAGGGATATGCGCAAAGAGAAGGTATTGATTATTCAGACACATTTTCACCTGTGAGAAGATTAGAATCTATTAAGTTGTTTCTAGCTTATGCAACATTCAAAAACTTCAAAGTTTATCAGATGGATGTTAAGTCAACATTCTTGATTAGAGAATTAAAGGAATAAGTATACATTGAGCAGCTAGAAGGATTCACCTTATCATACAAGCCTGATATGGTATGCAAATTGAAGAAAGCCCTCTATGGACTTAAGCAAGCCCCTAGAGCTTGGTATGAGAGACTTGATGGATATCTAACAAAAAATGGATTCAAGAAAGGAGTAGTAGATTGTAATCTATTTATCAGAGAGACATATGAAGGTTTACTACTTGTAGCTATATTTGTTGATAACATTATCTTTGGAGGTAATGAAAAACTTAGTGCATAATTTGCTAAGGAGATGCAGAGCGATTTTGAGATGAGCATGATTGGACCTATCAAATAATTTTTGGGATTAAATGTGCAGCAAACAGAGAAAGGCATTTTCATTAATCAGTCTAAATATGTGAAAGAGATATTGAAGAAGTTCAATATGGATGATTGCAAGCCAGTGGGTACACCTATGATAACATGATGCAAGCTTACAAAAGAAGATGATTCTCCGGCAGTAGATATAACATTGTACAAGTCTATGATTGGTAAACTCATATATCTTACTCAAACTAGACCTGATATTTCTAATGTAGTTGGCATAGTTGGAAGATTTTTAGTAGAGCCTAAACAAAGTCACCTCATGGCAGTAAAGAGAATATTCAGATATCTGCAAGGCACTATAGATAATGGTCTATGGTATCCTAACTCAAAGAATGTTGAGCTTCATGTATATACAAATGCAAATTGGGCAGGATGTGTTGATGATAGAAAGAGTACATTAGGAGGAGCATTGTTTCTTGGTGATAGACTTGTCACTTGGACAAGCAAGAAGAAAAATTATATTTCTCAGTCAACAATAGAAGCAAAGTATGTTGCAGCAGCCTTGAATTGTTCTAAAATTGTTTGGATCAAAAAGATGATAAAGGATTTTGGAATTCAAATTGATTATCCTATTTTTATTCATTGTGATAACACTAGCACTATCAACATGTCAAAGAATCTAGTGATGCATGAAAAGACAAAGCACATAGAGATTAAGTATCACTTCCTAAGAGAGAAAGTGGCAGAGAAAGAAGTCAAATTGGATTATGTATGCACAAAGGATCAGCTAGCAGATATATTCACAAAGCCCTTACCAAAGGATACTTTTGAGTATCTCAGGGAGGAGCTGGGAGTAATTTCCTTCCCTGATTCTACTTAGAAAAATTGGAAAGAGCATCAGCCCTTAGTGACTAATGGATGGTTGACTACTCTACTTCAAGGGTAGTACCAGAGCTTAAAAGTTTGGTGCCCTTTGCCATTGATGTCAAAGGGGGAGTAGTATATAGTCATGAAAAACAACATTAAAGGGGGAGTACATACAAAACTAAGAAAGAGTAATATATAGCAAAAAGAGATAATTGTATTAAGTCATGGAAGTAGTTCAGTTGAGGAAATGAAGAATATTAAAGAATATTGTAGTAGATGGAGGATTCATCCTTAGGGGACTTTTGATGAGGAAATGGATAATGTTATAAAAGAATTGGTCATTTGGATTGTTGGTGTTTTTCATTCCATATGTTTCCATCAATGCCAAAGGGGGAGATTGTTGGAGATTTGTCAGCAAACAAGTGTTGATTGTATGTTTGTCATTGATGACAACATATGGTAAGTAGTATGCGTGGAAGACTTATGTAGTAAGCTTTGAGTATATGTAGCATGGACATGTTATCAGCATCTTATCATGGACATAGAGGTTAATTATTTATACATACAGTTATATAGCAGCTTGTGTTAGCAGTGTTCCTAACAGAGTTACAGACAGTGTTTTGTGTGTAATTGTCCATACATTTATCATGGATCCTTGCACCCTTGGATATGTGATGGAGACATTTAGTGTTTCTTCATTCATGGAAGTAGAGTTTGATGTGTAGTAGAAGGGAAGTTATGAAGTTGTTATTCACCAGTTGCAGTTTCTTGTGTTTATTCAGAAGAGTTGACAAAGATTATATTGGTATAGGAGTTGCGCCTATCATTTCGGTATGCGCACTTGGATTAGTGATCTGAGAAGAGTTAAGAATGTTTGGCTAAGAGCGCATGATGTAATTCATCTTGAGGAGAAAGTTTCAGTTAATTTGGTAGAGCCGACAGTGTGTAGCGTGCGTCTACATTTATTGATTTAGATAAGTCCCAGTTTGTGATGCATTCTTAGTAGAGCCAACTAAGATATGATTGGAGAGTGTTATTATTTCTCTAATATGATTTCAAGGTGGTTGTAACAAGCTGACTTGATTATATCATTTAGAGGAAATATATTTATAGGCAGTCATTTGTGATTGCTAAGATATGGTTCAGAGTTGATAGAGAAGAGCAGAGCAGAGAGTGCGAAGTGTTGAGCCATCAACCAAAGGTGTATGTGACCAAGTAAAGATATATGCTACTCATTGGAGCTGATTCAGACAGCAGGTCAAAGTGCAGTTCACCAAGATCTAGATATAGTGTGTATCTATCATTTAGAAGGTTGTAGCCTTCACCCTTTTGAGCAGTGAGCTCTCAGACAATACGTCCTCACCCCTAACAGGGTCAATCATAAAATACTCCTAATAGGGGTCTGACCTTTGACTAGGTCATTGTACTTATTGCATTGCAAAGATCAACTCCTAATAGGGTTGTAAGATCTTCTAACAAGGATCATTATACACTAGTGCAATTTATTAGTGGGTGTCAATTCCCACCGGGGTTTTTACCTACTTGGGTTTCCTTGTAACCAAAATATTGGTATTGTGTTCAAGTGTTCTTTCATTGTGTTTATGCTTAGTGTTTAAGTATACTTAATTGGATAAAGAATTGAAACTTTTAGATAACTGATTCACCCCCCCGCCCCCCCTCTCAGTTATCTCTTGGGACTATTCCTAACAATTCTCATCTCATTGCTTACAATATTTCTCGAAAGCCTCTTCTCCTTTCAAGTATAATTTTAATTCTTGAAGAAGTGTCAATTATCCTCTACCTCTTTTTCAATGGTTCTAAACCAAGTTCCTTTTGTCTTGGGTGTCTAAGCCTTTGTCATTTCATGTAAACATCATCATTTCTCTTCTAAAGAGGGTTTTTATCCCTTATATCCAAATCTAAGAAAATAGGTTTTGATATAAAATTTCTCACTCTTTAGTGTTTTTTCACTCTCTTTTTTTCTAGCATCCTGTCCTTTCTTCTCTTGATTGGGCCATCATTAAGAAAAAAAATCATTGTTTGAGTTATGTATCATGAATCAAGGATGTCGATGGTATCTAAAGGACTTTCTTGATTGGAATCTAAATCATATTTGTATGAGTCATGGCTTGGGAATCACATTTTTGTGAATGATTGAATCTTTAGTTGAGGGTTTAACCTAATTCAGAGCTCTAGTACTATCTACCATTTTCACAACAAGACTAAATTTCCTTTGAACCACCAAGAGGGAGCATTATTGATTTTGTCTAGGTCTCCTCCTCCGACTCAAATTCTAAAATGATTTTTTTAGAATGAAACTAATCTTTGTCTTTGCCTTCGAATTTTGTGTCATTCAACCTCTTATTTGTTCTTTTCTCGTGTCTCTTCATATAACATTTCCAATTATAGCGTTAGGGGTGAAAGAAATTTTGTTTGTTTGTTAACTATTGAAGACACGTCAATGGTATGAGACACTTTTTATTATTTTGTTGAGGTTTTTGGATTTTGGTTGTCCAAAGGTTTAGATATTCGCAAATTTATTTGGTGCCTTAGAAGAGATCGAATCTTTCCTTTCAATATTGGATCTGGCCAGGTTATAAAACTTTGAGCCCTATTTTGATTTTTTTGCTTGCGAGTTCATCCATTTTCCATGTCTACTCTCCAATTTTATTTTTTTGTTGTTTTCGTATTTTGGCCATTTATGTGCCCTTGTTTCTTACTTTTACTTCATGAATATTTTTTAGTGTCTGTACTTCGTCCAAAAACTATAGAAAGTTACAATATATAATTATGAATATTATATTTAAACTAAATTATTTTTAGTTTTATTATATTTATTTGTATTTTAATTTATCGACTACATAAATTTAATAAAAAAATTAGTACCTATACTTCTATTATCATTTTAAAACTATTTTGTTTCGATCTAAATAAGAGTTCAAAAACTATAGAAAGTTACAATATATAATTGTGATTATTATATTTAAGTTCTACTATTTTTAGTTTTGTTATATATATATTATTTTAAAATTTATCCACTTCATAAATTTAATTTTTTTTAAAAAAATAATAATGCTCTATTGGCTTCCCTTGGATCCAGATATAAGAAAATGGGTTTTGATAGAAGTTTTCTCCCTCTTTAGTGCTTTTTCACTCTTTTGTTTTTCTAACATCTAGTCATTTCTTCTCTTGGTTTAGGTCATCATTAAGAAAAAATTTCACAATGTGAGTTTTGCATCATGAATCAAGGATATCAATGGTACCCAAAGGATATTCTTGATTGTAGTTTGAATAATTTTTTTCCAAGTCATCACTTTGGGAATCATATATGTGTGAATGATTTCTTCAATTGAGGGTGCAATCTAATTCAAAGCTCTGATCATATCCACCACTTATGCAACAAGACTAAATTCCCTTTGAACCACTAAGAGGGAGCATTAATAATTTCATCCCTCTCCTCTTTTTACTCAAATTCTACAATGAGAATGTTTTTGAGAATGAAACTAATCTCTTTGTTTGCCTTCTAATTTTGTATTTCCCAATCTCTTATTTATCTCTACTCATTTTTTTGCCTATAACATTTTTTATTATAGCCAGGCGTGAGAGAATTTTTTTTGTTTGCTCCCTACTGAAGAAATGTCAATGGTATGGGTCACTTTTTTTTTTGTTTTGTTGAATTTTTGGGCTTTTGTTTGTCCAAAGGTTTTGATATTCACAAATTCAATTGCTGCCTTAGAACATATCAAATCTTTCCTTTAAGTATTGGATCTGGCCAGGTTATAAAACTTTGAGCCCTATTTTGATTTTTCTGCTTGAGAGTTCCTCCATTTTCCATGTCTACTCTTTGATTTTAAATTTTGATGTTTTCATATTTCAGCCATTTATGTGCTCTTGTTGCTTTCTTTCACTTCATGACCTATTTTTTTGGTACCTATACATTTATTATCATTTTAAAAGTATTTTATTTTTTAATCTAAATAGAAGCCCAAAAGATAAAGAAAGTCACAATATATAGTTGTTACTATCATATTTAAACGATAGAGAATCCCAACCGGTATTGTTGAGGAATATAAAGAATATGTTCATATAAGTAGTTTCGATCAGACTAGGTTTAGATGGACCAGGTTCGACAGAACCCCCTACATATGTATGCACCAAGTCTTCATTGATATAACATATTACACTTATATTTACTCAATTTGCTTGTTCGGTCGGACATGGTTCAGTTGAAACCTCCCTACCATGTCGATGCCATATGGCACTATGTATGTGCCACAAACATTCAACCGTACACTATTTGGTTGAACCATGTTCAACCAAATGTAACTTCGAACAAAACCCGTCCATTGTCCTCTACTGTGACACAACTTTGTACTTTTACCCTGCTCTATATTTTTCTCAGTGGTACTTTAAACCAAACCAAATATTTAAGCCCTGACATTCCATATAAAGATCTTCTTTTCTCTCTTAGGGAGGATTGACTTCCCTTGGATCCAGATATAAGCAAATAGGTTTTGATAGAATTTTTCTCCCTCTTTAGTGCTTTTTCACTCTTTTGTTTTTCTAACATCTTGCCCTTTCTTCTCTTGGTTTTGGTCATCATTAAGAAAAAATTCCACAATTTGAGTTATGCATCATGAATCAAGGATATCGATGGTATCCAAAGGATTGTCTTGATTGTAGTTTGAATCATATTTGTCTGAGTCATCACTTTGGGAATCATATATTGTGTGAATGATTTCTTCAATTGAGGGTGTAATCTGATTCAGAGCTTTGGTCCTATCCACCACTTTTGCAATAAGACTAAATTCCCTTTGAACCACCAGGAGGGAGCATTAATAATTTCATCACTCCCCTCCTTTTACTCAAATTCTACAATGAAATTTTGTTTGAGAATGAAACTAATCTGTATGTTTGCCTTCCAATTTTGTATCGGCCAACCTCTTATTTCTCTCTATTCATTTTTTTGCCTCTAACATTTCCGATTATAGCCAAGCGTGAGATAATTTTTTTTTGTTTGCTCCCTACTGAAGAAATGTCAATGGTATGAGTCACTTTTTTTTGTTTTGTTGAAGTTGTTTGCTTTTGGTTGTCCAAAGGTTTTGATATTCACAAATTCACTTGGTGCCTTAAAATAGATCAAATCTTTCCTTGAAGTATTCAATCTGGCCAGGTTATAAAACTTTGAGCCCTGTTTTAGTTTTTTTTGCTTGAGAGTTCCTTCATTTTTCATGTCTACTCTCTAATTTTAATTTTTGACGTTTTCATATTTTGACTATTTATGTGCTCTTGTTGCTTGCTTTTGCTTCATGACTTATTTTTTTAGCACCTATACTTCTATTATCATTTTAAAACTTTTTTAAAATCCAAATAGAAGTAAAAAAAATAAGGAAAGTCACAATATATAATTGTTATTATTATATTTAAACTACTGTATTTAATTTTATTATATTTATTTATTTATAAATTTGTGTTCTACATAAACTTAAATAATAAGTTAATTTAAAATAATATTGTTCTATCTGCTACAATAAAAAGATTTAATTATCGTCGTATAAGAAATTACAATTGAATTTTAGCTTTCATATCCTATGAGAATATCTATAGATATAAATGTCAAGTTGCATGGAAACTTCTTATTGGGCATTTACTTTGACGTCAAAGTCTAGTCGATACAAAGTGCTATCAAACATCTCGTCTTTTCTCGCACTCTTGACCCCAGTCAATCGCCTCGTCCATCTGTAAGTCAGTCGCCCCATTATAGTGAAGTGATGTGCCACCACTCAACGACGGGACCCATGTGACGTGCCACTTACTCCACGACGGGACCCATGTGACGTGCGACCACCATTTACTGAAGTAATTTTCCACCTACTCTTCTCATCCCTCTTTTATCTATTCGTTGGGAGAAGGGAACATATTTGTTGCTCATTCAATTTAAAGGAAATAATTATTTTAACTTTTTAAATATTTGTGTGTTTTTCAATCCTTATTTTGAATCTAGAGGTTATTTTATGTAGGGTAAGCATATTAATATTCCTGCATTCTAACTTCACACTCTAATTTGAGGCATGTGTAGAACTTAAATTATAGATGGGATTTTGATAAATTTTTAATTGTCTTTTAGAAAAATTTCTTGATAAATCTTATATTTTTTTATTTGAATTATATTTTTTACTATTGAAGTAGACAAATGTTTATGCAAGCTTTAAAGAGAATATATTTTGATAAAAATATATTGTGACATTGACATTATTTTCTTTTGTCCACAACTTATTGTCATCACTTGAAAATTATCTTGAAACTTGCTATTACCAATTTTTCAAGCAATTAATAAAAATATTGTTGAGAGATTATCTTTGATGTTTGTGAGTAAATACATAATAGAGCTCTAATATCAAACATAGTTTGGAAGTTTTAATTTTTCATGAATTACCAACTATTTCAAGTGGTTGTTGATTATTTCTCTTATTTGAATGTTTGAAACGTGCATAATCTATGTTGAGCATTCAAACCAAAAAAGTAACTTCTCTTAGGGTATTTATGGTAGGTTTGCGTTTGCCTTTGATGCCCAAATGATTAAATGATCATAAGAGTATTTCATGACACTATAATTAAGAGAAACAAAATTTATGTATCTCAATTAATCCCATACAACAAAAAAGAAACTATCTTCAAGCTTTTGATATAGCACAAAAAGAAATATCAAATATGTTTTAAGGGGGTGGTACGGTGGGGGGTGACATGTAAAAGGGCGTATCTTGTCTAGCTATCCCAAAGAGCTACATATCGAATTTGATGTTAAGTCTCAAAGGGAAGGAATAGCTCTTCAAGATTTGGGTTCAATGAATAAGAATGGAACTCGTTTGATTTACAATGTTATTGTTTATTTTCTCAAATTAGGAGCTTGGGCCAAGGATTTTTTAAATTTTAAGAGGCCATATCACCAACAACATTAAATTTTTATTTTCTTCAGGCCAGACCCAATTCACCCCCACTAATATTGAACAGTAATACTAGCTCCATAATTCACCTTCAAATCTAAAATTGCACCACCTTAATCCTACCCAATTTCACCTAAATTCTATATCATGGAATTGTAGAATGGTGCGTAATTTGCCAAATTTTATTTGATATAAATACATAAGAAGGTGAGATTTACAGTTTATAGGTTGTTCAAATCGGTATTTTAATATAGCACAAAAAGAAATATCAAATATGTTTTAAGGGGGTGGTACGGTGGGGGGTTCAACGTGTAAAAGGGTGTATCTTGTCTAGCTATCCCAAAGAGCTACCTATCGAATTTGATGTTAAGTCTCAAAGGGAAGGAATAGCTCTTCAAGATTTGGGTTCAATGAATAAGAATGGAACTCATTTGATTTACAATGTTATTGTTTATTTTCTCAAATTAGGAGCTCGGGCCAAGGATTTTTTTAAATTTCAAGAGGCCATATGACCAACAAAATTAAATTTTTATTTTCTTCAGGCCAAACCCAATTCACCCCCACTAATATTGAACGATAATACTAGCTCCATAATTCACCTTCAAATCTAAAATTGCACCACCTTAATCCTACCCAATTTCACCTAAATTCTATATTGTGGATTTGTAGAATGGTGCGTAATTCACCAAATTTTATTTGATATAAATACATAAGAAGGTGAGATTTACAGTTTATAGGTTGTTCAAATCAGTCTACACTCACTTTTTATGATTCAAGTGCTTGTTATCCAGACCCAATGCAACACCATCGTCCTCACTCACTTTTCTTGGGGTGATACCCTTTATCTTTTCCCTTGTAGACTCCATCTCATGACCTCGATCGTGAGATGTGAATAGAACCCTATAATACTATCTAAATACTTTAAAAATATTAGCTTGATTTTTAAGGGTAATGCCACCATCCCATAGGAAATCTATCCTCTCTCTAGATACTTTACATTTTAAAGAAGTTGAAAGAAATACTTCGAACCTTTATCACCATGTTGTAACCAATTCATCTTAGCCCTTACCTTCACCTCATGTATCTTTGTGTTATGAATCCACGTTACTCAGATCTTTGTGAACAATTTCTTCTGTCGAGATTAATTCATTATGTACTTCATATTCAAGCTGTCTAGAGTCCTTTTCTTTCTTCCTACTAACTACTAGAAACATGGTTTTCCAACTCTTTGATATCTAAACCCATCTCTCAATAATGCTATTATGCTTAACAACCAATGCATTAACTACTTGATAATGGGGCAAGTGTAAAAAGATGGGGGACCAAAAAGATGTCACTCAACTTTTTGGCCCTCAAAAAAGTATATGGTGTGCGTCCTATATGGTGCACACCATATGGTTTGGCATGGCAAGTCTCAATTTTGGCACATTGAGCCTATTTGGCATGCACCCTATTTGGCAATAAAAAATGCAAAAATAACTTCTAAATAGGGTACATGCCCTATATGGCCTATTTGGCGGGCACCAAATGTGGCAATAAAAATCTAACATTTCATTGAGAAAACAGTGTTTGTCATCGATTTGTGTGTGGTTATCAAGGCATTTCTCATCAACCCTGCAAGGGGTACTGCCCCTTGACCTTGCAAGGGGCATTGTCCCTTGACCCCACTAGAGGAACTTCCCTCAGACCCTCGCAAGGGATACTTCCCCCAAACCCCCCATTCAATAATTTGGGGGGAAACTAAGCTAATGAAAGTGGGGAAAATTTAACTTCTGACTCTGATTAGGCTCCATATAAAAACATTAGAGTTTAGGGGAAAGAGGGGGACATTAGGGGAAAGAGGGAAAGAGAGACAGACAATGGATAAATGAGTTAGGGTTGGTGAATTATTGTTATAGGTTTTAGGGTTAGGAGAGAGAGAGAGAGAGAGAGAGAGAGAGAGAGAGAGAGTTTTATCAATCAAGATTGCACTTATAATGAGATGTGATATCTAGCTATCCCATTTGAATATGGAAACACTCTTAGACTATGGTGATCATATGGGGGGAGTGAATTTTTAGAATTAAAAGGTTGGCTCCTTTATGGTACTCACCTATACTAAATCTGGATGGCAAAGGGATAGAAATAATTTCCTATGAAAATGGAAATCTAAAACTAAAGGGTGATGCACCAAACTAATTATCAAACTTTCATCTAACAACCTCGTAGAATTAATCATAAAATTATACCTTAAAATCACAAATCAATTAGAAAAACCCTACAAAATTAACTCTTGTGAAAGGTCCTAGTATTCTAACATTTGGAAAGGAAACAATGATAGTTTATCAGTTTAAATAATCAAAACATAAGACACAGTCATAGATCTACACCATGGGATATCAAATTATGCATAAAAAATTGAAAGGATATTGATTAAATGAAGGTAAAAACACAATATTGAATCAAACCACTCACAATCAATGTTGGGAACATAAAAATAATGGAGAAGGAACCAATATCTGTATATGAATAGTTGGGAAATCTACTACAAATACATATACCCAAATCATCCTACAAAAAATTGCAATGTGCAAAATAATGGAAAAAAGTTTGAACTCAAAAAATGAGGTGAAAAATACAAGATATAAGCCAAGAAACCTAGAAGGGTGAGATAGATGGTGAAAACAAGGAGGAAGAGGGGTAAAACTACATAAAACATGTAGTTGGCCACCTTAAAACTCTCCTAGACCTAAGTTGAACTCATGTAGAACTGGAAAAATCTAACACAACTACCTCAAAACTACCCCAAAATCATGCAAAACTTTGTGGTCGAATGCAAAAAGAAACCCCACCAAATTAGGAACCTAACTATGAGAAACATGTAGATAACTGATCCATAAGCACTCCTGACTGATAAAGAACTGAAAATGACCTCCACATAGCCTCAAACTACTCATAAAATCCTCTAAAACTTCCCCCAGAATCTGGAGAAAACAAAAACCCCTCCTTTGTCTATCTGCATGTGTGAGAAAATGAAAAGGCCTCCAACCCCTAAGATGCACTCGATATCTACTCAGAAAATAAAACTAGCTCATCCATGCATCATCCAAAAATCAAGTCCCTCTCTCCTTCATTAAGCTCATGCAAACATAAAGAAGAAAACAATCTCCCTCTAACAAAGAAAAAATTTCACCTCACTAGGAAAAATCTCTAAGTCCATGCCCTTACTCTTGTCTTCACATGTACTCTTCTCCAATAATAATATATTCATTATTTTTGCATTTCATGTTTAATATTTATTCCATTAATTATAAAACATAGTGAAATAAATATTATTTACAAGTTCTACATGCAAAATAATTAAATATATAACTATTACTTAACCCTTTATATTTAGACTCATATTTTTAAATATGGGAGAATAATAGAAATAATAATAATATATTATGTTACCTATTAAGGGACAATCTTGGGTTAGTACATTTACTTGTGGTGATGATTGGGTTTTTTGGGTAAGGCCAAATGAAGGATGGTAGAAGGTGAACTTTGATGGTGCATCTAAGGGAAGCTCAGGGTCTTCAAGAGAAAAAGGAGCAATCAAGACTGAAAAACATCTTGGGGTTATAAGACTACATCTGGAAGGGGATTCTCTTATTATAGTTCAAGTAGTTATGAAGGGAACTACGAAGGCTTGGCATTTGTATAAATGTATAATCCTAATTACTGAAGAGATAGAAACAATAAATGAATTTTAAATAACTCATGTAAAAAGAGATGGTAATAAGGAGGATGATTATTTTTTGAACTGGGCTTTATCCTTTGAGAAAAAAGGGGACATTAAAGTCGAGGATTTTGAATGTGTAATTTAAATTAAACCATTACCTAAATATTTATTAGATTGAGCTCATAAATGGTGTGATAAATGGTGGCAGTGTACGAGGCGAGCAAATTTAATGAAGTTGAGGTGGTGATATGAATCAAATTCTATCAAAGGACTTTTCATTTATAGTGGGGGAAGTCCAAAAAATTCTCTTTAAACTTGGCATTTGGTGATTCTTTTCACTAGAAAAAGGTCTAGATTAGGAAGTGAGCTCTGAGATGGATTGGAAATGATGGAGATGAATTTCTCCCTCACATCACCAAAGAAAAAAAATCCTTTCTTCAGACAAACGAAGAAGAGACTCGAGAAGATGTTTTGGTTTAAAGATAGAAGTTAATGAAGAGTGTGATGATCATCCTAGGAGATATCTTCAATGAGGTTGAAAATTGACATAGGACCAACACATAGATATTTTCAATGATAATGGCATGGGGCTTGCGGCTAGCAGAGTCGAAGGAGCTGGTGCAAAGGGTGATGGAAGCCTTTGTCAAGGAATTATTTAGATGTTGAGTTGTTGACAGACCTTGTCACTGTAAAAACTTAATGGTAAGTGACAAATGATATAAGATTGATGTTAGTGTTTTCCATTTTGAGTTGTTAGTGTCTGTCACTTTGATTTCATAAATTTCTTACAACTTAGCTATTATGGCTTAGTTTTTTTCCATTTTATTCTATTATTGTTTACATAGAATGAATTGTTACAACAAGTTACACAATTTATCTATTTTATTTTCCCTCTTTTTATATGTTAATGTATTTAATATCCTATAGGAATTAGATTCGTTCTTGCAGTTTCTGTTAGTAAGTGATGTTGAGCAACAGGACTCCTAAAAATGGCAAAGGGAGGCCATCCAAGCACCAAAATAATAATATAATGGCATGATTTCACGCTCCATCTGTTGGAGCTACAACATCAGCACTTGCACCTAATGATTTTGTCATAGAGAAAGTTCGTATAGGTACCAAGTGTAGCCTGACTAAAATAATTGACTTGCTTGACAATGTCAGTGATGCTATTGTTGACAATGTCATTGCTACTGGCAGTGTGGGTGATGTTGTCACTGAGAATGCTGCAGATGATGGTGTAAATGGTTTCATAACTTTGGGAGACCATTTCCTCATACAACTCCTATTATTGAGTCTATTGATCCCACTGAAGATAGAGACTCATTTGAACCTGTCGATCCTATTGATCCTATTAGAGCACCCAAAGTTACCTTAGCTTCCCCCTTTCGACATCGGGCATATCATGTTACTGAGTCCTCATTTACTACACACTCCTATGGTGACAAGATGGAAGATCCATTCGGATTCCAACCAAGCAAATATTGCAAAGATCAGGACCAATCTCATAGCAATGTGTACCATGGTCAAACTTCTAATGAGCAACATCATGGTCAATCCCAACATGACCAAAATCAGTCTCACAATGATGATCAATCTCGAAACAAAGCTCAAGGTGATCGACAAGCACATCATTATCGCCCTCCTCCATTTGATCAAAACCAAGATGATCAGCAACAAGATCAAATTCCTAGTATTTATGAGATCCTTGGTAATGAAGATGAGGTGATAACTCAACATGATATAGACATTGCCAAAGCTAATAAGAGCCTTATCAAAATGATGGAGATCATTCTTCTAGAAGAAAAGGAGAAGTACTTTCTTGAGCTAGCTTGACAAGGGGCCAAGTTACCCCCGAACTTTCAAGTTGAAACGCTTGTAGCTAAAGAGGAAGAGACTGAAACTACCAAGTTGTAAAAGATGATTCAGAATATGCAAAACTAGATTAGCCAACTTGCAAAAGAAAAGGATAAGTCCACATAACAATTCTCATTGAACAACATATGTCCTTTTCTGTTTGATAAGAGTCTTCGCATGCCTCCTTTCCCAAGAGGAGTGGAGTTTCCCAAATATGACAAGTACATGGGTACCACAGATTCCCAAGATCATTTGAGGGAGTTTGGTGCCTTGTCCATGGAATTTATGCACAATCAAACTTATCTTATGAGACTTTTTCCTCGTAGCTTGGGTGGACCTGCTATGGAATGGTTTTGCCAATTGCTTCCTAGCATTAAGACTTTTGATGAGATCGCTAATCTGTTTCTCCAACATTATTCTCACAACATTCAGCACCCTGTCAACATTCATGATTTGTGTAATTTGAAACAGCGATAGGGAGAGTCTTTCTTGTCCTTTCTCCAAAGATGGAGACAGCTCTTACCGGAATGAAGGCACCATGAATACTAGCCAAACTAAACCTTGCGCTTGCATAAATGGCAATGCCAGAATTAGCAACCGCCTCAGAGGAGGATTTGGGTCTTGCAGGAGGCGAAGAGTTCATTTTAGAGGGAGTAATGATGCTAGGTATGTCAGTCTCCATTGAAACCCTAGGCGTAAACGCAGGGGAGATGGGGGGTACGACCTCTACTGAATGACAAAGGGAAGACGGAGAAAAAACACTCATGTTAAAGGAACATTAAAGGCCCATTTGGTGCATGGAATTAACTTATCCAGAATAGGCCTATTCTAGAATAAGGGCCTATTCTGGAATTAATTAATGCTCAAAATGAAAGCTGGAATAAGGTTTGAACCTGTTTGGTGCACCTAGAATATGACTAGAAATTAATTTATTCTGCTTTTGAATCTCATTATGTGGAATGGGAATAAGGATTCTTTTTTTATTATTTCATTAAAAAAAATAAATTTCTATAAATAGAATTGATTATATATATCAATTTTATTACATTTTATTAAAGATAAAAATAAAATAATTTTGTAGACAAAATATTAATAAAAATAAAATAAAATAATTTTGTAGACAAAATATTAATAAAAATACATGTATGTAATCATTTTTTAAATTAAAATAATGATGTGAAATCAATTAATTGAAACCAAAAATTAAATCTATTTATTTTTTTCAATTATTTAAATTATTTTATACAAGTTCAAATTTTACTTTAAAAATATATTATGTTCGAAATATAAAATAAAATAATGAGCAAAATATAAACAAAAAGACAACAAGGAACAATCATAATTATAGAAATTAAAAAACTATAAGCTCAGCGTGCAAAAAGAAAAGCCATTTACGAGAGGGAATGGGGACAAATATCTGTTTATAAACCAAACACATTTCATTCTACAGCAAATAGGGGAAATGCCAACCGAATATCTAAGGGTTTTAATTTCTTCAACGTCTTGCACCAGTAGCCATTGAGAAATCTCTGCCGCTGCGGCCACTTCTTCCTCATGGACAAGGTCAGCATCATTCCCTCCTCCCCGCGAGCAGATGACATTTCTCCTTCCGTCCAGCTTGCAGCAGCAGCAACCGTGAAATCGTGGAGTCGCACCATGAAATCGCAGCAGCAACCGTGAAATCGTGGAGTCGCACCATGAAATCACAACAGCAACCGTGAAAATGCTGTGAAAAAACATTTGACTTTGGTAAAAACCCTAACGCGAACCCCTTCCGGACCCAACCATAAATCAAATTTGGTTAATAGAGACTTATTCCCGAAATAAGTTATTCTGGAATAAAATGAATTCCAGGTTTTTTTTGGAATAATTTTATTCCAGAATAAGCCTCAAAACGGGAATAACTTTCCCAATTCAAGAATAAGAAAAAGTACAACAAACACTGAATAAAATTATTCCCGTATTAATTAATGCCTATTCGCCCTTTATTCCAGGTGCCAAACAGGCCCTAAAAGAAAAGCATGGAGCGACCACACCTGTCACTTTGCTACCGCTGGGAAAACCAGCTGTCGATCACCGCCTTGCAATTTTCTGTCATTTTTCGCCACTTCTACCGATGGTATACATATTAATTTATATTAATATATTAATTATTATCTTTCTTACTATATTGATATTATATATTATATTATATTATAAGTATACAAATAATATCATATACTATATATTTAATCATCTACTTTACATATTTTATATAGTATTATATATGTTATACAATGTAATATTTATAAGTACAATTGTAACTTTAGAATAAATGACATAATTGTTAAACTATTTTTAAATTACTATTTTATTTCTTTATCTTAATTTGAAATATAATTAAATGTATTCACATATCTTTAATTCTTCTTCAAAACAATAAAATTAATATATTTAAATTATATATATATATATATATATATATATATATATATAAATTTAATTTTAATTTCAAAATAATAAATATTTATAAAACTTAGATATCATAATATAAAACTTATTAAAATAAAAATAAAATTTAAAAATATATACTAAAATTTTATCTATCTAATTAACTATTTGAGATATATTTATAAATAACATAAATATGAAAACCTAAATTTAAATTATAATAAAATAACTTTAAAAAAAATTTATAAACAAATCTATGACAAATCTAGTCATTAGAATTTACATGGCATGATCAAGTTAAGTCGAGCCACTGCCCTTATTTACACGTCAAATCTGACTAGTATAGACAAGTCTATTTTCTGAGACTTCCACGCCCTTGCAAACATATCTTTCTTCTTTACTCGCGATGTTTCGCAGCTCACTACACTTTGCTTCCTATCGACTATCTCCTCTTTCTTCTCTATATTTAGTACCTACTTGCTCTCTCAAACCACTCAAACATTCAATGGCTTTATTTGTGATGGCTGCTATTCACCTTTTTCTTCTGCCTTTCTGCTGCGGAATATCTATCGACAGGGAAAGGGAAGCCCTTCTTCGAATTAAAACCGCCGCAGAGAGCTCTTATTTAATATCGTGGGAGAATGGAACAGATTTTTGCTACTGGTACGGCATATCCTGCAATGACGCAAATCATGTAGTCGCCGTTTCTCTGTTTCGAGTTAATATTGCTGGGAAAGAAGGTCATGGCATCATATGGCAGAGCTTGTGCACCCTCACTTTTCTTGAACGCATAGACCTCTTTTACAATGAAATGTCAGGTACTCTTCCTCCCTGCTTGGGAAACCTCTCTTCTCTCACTTACCTGAGCTTAGGTAACAATAATTTGCAAGGTGAAACTGTCCTTAGTACTCTTTGTATGCTCAAAAGCCTTAGTGAAGCAGTTCTAAGTAACAACCAACTGAATGGAAGCATACCATCTTGTCTGGTTAGTCTCTCATCTCTAACTGATCTAGATCTTTCTAACAATCACTTGAGTGGTAATACCCCAGATTCTTCAGGAAACATTTCCTCGCTCGCTTTGTAAAATAAAAAGACAAATTGGAAATCACAAATAGAGACATGAGTTTTAACGTTGTTCACCAATTTGGCTACATCCACCAGAAAGCAGAGTAGAGATCTTATTATTATTCCAGCTTACAGCTTTATGCAAAGGGCTTTGCCCTTATATTTATACAACAGTCTTCCATAGAAGACGAAGAGATAAAGATGGGAAGAAGAAATGAATAGTCAGGGAATATGAACTGAACAGTCGGACTTCACACCTAACAATCTCCCACTTGAAGTTTGACTGATGTCGCGACTTCACATCTGAACAATCTCCCACTGAAACTCTGCTTTCCTTTACCAATACCATGGTAATCCATTGCCAATAGACAATCTACATTGCTGAAATAGCAACCACAGCCAGTTGCTAATCACATCCAACTAACCATACAACATCAGTAGATTTATAACCAACATATCCAGCACATACAACTCACCATGTAGTAAATAATTACATCTTCCAACAAAACACATCAAAAACCATTGACGTGCAAAAACCTAGAAGATCATTATAGACCAATCCAAATTGTATGAGCAATATCAACCAAAAGTTGACTCAATCTACCAATCAGCACATAGAAGGTATGGCAATAACTTGAGATGATCTGCAAACTGTAATGACCCTTACTGTAAAGGCCACTAAAACCCTCAAACTGTGCTTAGGAATTTTGTCAAACACTTGGCATGTAACTGGATAGAACTGTTATAATATGAACTGCGAATAGAACTAATTGTTGTGCAACAAATCCAATGACAAAAACAGTGCCAAATAGATATATCTTGTGCCCAATAATGAAGAGTTCAATAACAATTTCAGAATATGACAACTTCAGATTTTGCATATGAATGTAAATGAAGACAACATAAAACCCTTA
Organism: Chamaecyparis obtusa; assembly: GCA_027943335.1. Taxonomy (NCBI): domain Eukaryota; kingdom Viridiplantae; phylum Streptophyta; class Pinopsida; order Cupressales; family Cupressaceae; genus Chamaecyparis; species Chamaecyparis obtusa. The sequence continues at coordinate 937,610 of BSBK01004264.1, read as the reverse complement.
CAAGTGAATCTTATCAAAGCATGTAATTCTGATTACAACAGCTGATTGACCGGATTACAATATTGAACTATGCATGTATGGACTGGACTGTACTTGTAAACATATGACTGCTTCAACATATCAGATTTGTATGACTGTCATAACTATGCAATTTTATTACATTAAACCCTTGTCTATGCAATGCTAAGACATGTACAATATCCCAATCACAATGCAATTAATTCTGAGACTGATTATTTGCCAATTCTGATCTGCATAGGACAGTCACTGTTTGACCAAAAATTTACCAAAATAGACATACATTTTCAGAGCATAAGAACCTGATTCGAAGCCCTTTGGTAGACCACAAATTTGATGATGCAAGTCGCTGCTGAAGATGCCTTAACCGCCCCCAAAAAGTGTTGCTGCTGTCTCAGACTGGGCTGGCCGTACCAGGCCAGCATGTACGGCCCCAAGGAAAAATAATAGCTGGGGTTTTGGGACCCCCAAAAATATGCAAAGTGGGCGCCTAGGGTTAGGGAGTAACCCTCCAAAGCCACAAAAAATATCTCCAAGGCAATTGAGAGATATGAGCAAATATGTGGTTCCAAGCCCTGAATTGACAATTCTGAAAATGCACAAATTCTGTCCTCAAACCTTTGCCAAACGCTTCACCAAAGCTAGGGCAGATCTGAAACCCTTATTCCAACCAAAAACAAACCCTAACCACGAATTCTCAATAAGCTCCAATGAGATGGCTGAATACCAACTCCACAACTGCAACCCTTCAGTAGATATTTCACTACCTCAGTTATGCCAATCCAAGGGAGTTATCGTTCCCAAAGACTGAATAGTATTTGCAGATCCAAAGACCACAAATGGCTTCACAATGAAGAAGTAGAAGAGATATCAAATCAAGCATGTACAAATGAGAGGCCCAGCCCTCTATTTATTCACTTTTTCTAAGAAGTTACTGGAACTTCTAGAAACCTCCTTTATAAAATCTCATTAAAAAACACTTTTTATAATAAAGTAATATTATAAAATAAAAAGTGCAACTCAACTTAAAATTAGAACGTGTAGGCCCCGATAACTCATAATAATAAAATATAACTTTTTAAAACTTCTTCAAAAGCAAAATATGACCATCTGATCCGCAGAGTTGACTCTCTCTCCACACCATTTGCCTACGAGAGTCGATAATAGGCAAATCCATCATAAAGGCACATGTCTCTAGAAAGGGGACATGATAGTCCGCCCCTCCAGAAATTGCTTGTCCTCAAGCAATCTCAAAGCTGGATGCTGCAAAATCTCCTCAGACTCCCAAGTAGCATCCTCAACAGGAAGATCTCTCCACTTCACCAAATACTCTCTGATAACTCTCTTGCGAAGCTGCTTCTCCCTGCTATCCAAGATAGACTCTGGCACCAAAACCAACTTCCCCTCGTCATCCAGAGGAGGTAATACTGTAGAAGGCACAACATGATGACCCAACGCCTTTTTGAGGCGCGACACATGAAATACATTGTGCACTCTACTATCAGCTGGAAGCTCAAGCTCATAAGCCAACTCACCAACACGCCTAATGATCCTGAAAGGCCCATAATATCTCGGCTTAAGCTTCTCTGACCCACTCTTCTTGAGAGTAGACTGTCTATATGGTTGAAGCATGAGGTAAACCATATCACCTACCTCAAAGCTCCTCTCAATCCGCTTCTGATCTGCATACTGCTTGTACTGATTCTGTGCCCTGGCCATATTATCCTTGAGAGCATCAACAATGTCCTTGCTCTCCTAAAGCAAATCCTTGGCACGTGGAACTCTAATATTTGACATGAGCAAATCAAGGAAGCTAGGCGCATCATACCCATATAGAGCTCTGAAAGGTGACATCTGAATCGACATGTGATATGTGGTATTGTAACAATACTCACACAAATATATCCATCTCGCCCATGCCTTCTGCTGACCAGCCACATAGTTCCTCAAATAGCCCTCCACCCACTTGTTGACTATCTCTGTCTGTCCATCCGTCTGCGGGTGATAACTGGTGCTAGGTGTAAGCTCAGTGCCACAAAGTCTGAATACCTCCTGCCAAAAGTGACTCAAAAATCTGCTGTCTCTGTCACTCACTATACTACAAGGTATCCCATGTAGTCTGAAGACCTCTCTGAAGAAGAGCTCAGCTACCTGTGCTGCTGTATAAGTAGTAGTGATGGGAAAGAAGTGTGCATACTTCGTCAGTCTATCCACTACTACATAAATGCAATCCCGACCTTGGGCCTTGGGCAAGCCCGTAATGAAATCCATGGATATGCACTCCCACTTCTGATCAGGAATGGGAAGTGGCTGTAGGAGCCCGGCTAGAAAGGTGTGCTCTTGTTTGTTCTGCTGACAAACAGGGCACTCACGAACATACTGCAATACATCTGACTTCAGCCCTTTCCAAGTGAATCGCTCCCGAACCTGACTATAAGTCTTGAAGTACCCGGGGTGACCAGCTGTAGGTGAATCATGAAGTGCTCTCAATATGGACTGCTTCACCTTCGATCCTGGTACTAGAAATATCCTGCTCTTGTAGATGATCAAATCATCTACCAATGTATACCGGGTATCAACAACTGACCCGTCAACTATCCCTGATGCCCATGGATCTCTAGCATACTCTGCCACTATCATATGTCACCAATCCTCTGATATCTCAATCAATGCGCTGAGATGTGGTCTACGTGACAAGGCATCTGCTACCACATTCTGAGTCCCTCTCACATATGATATGTCAAAATCATAAGCCTGTAGCTTACTCACCCACTTCTGCTGCCTATCGTTGAGATCTCTCTGACTAAGGAAATGCCTCAAACTGTTGTGGTCAGTTTTAATGCAAAACTTACCACCCACAAGATAATGTCTAAACTTAGCCAACGCATGCATGATGGCTAACATCTCCTTGTCGTAAATGCTGAAAGATCTCTCAGGTCCACGGAGTTTTCTGCTCTCATATGCAATAGGGTGCTTGTCCTGCATCAACACAGCACCTATACCATCTCCGGAAGCATCACATTGAAGCTCAAATGGCTTCAAAAAATCAGGCAAAGCTAACACCGGACATGAAGTCATGATCTCCTTGAACCTGTCAAAGCAAGCCTGCGCCTCTCGTGTCCAAACAAATGCCCCCTTCTTCAGCAAATTTGTCATAGGGGCTGCATGACGTGAATAACCGCTCACAAATCTGTGGTAGAAGCCACATAGACCTAGGAACCCTCTCAACTGTGTCAGGTTCGCTGGAATAGGCCATTCTACTATAGCGCGGATCTTATTAGGATCCATCTGCACTCCTTCTGCACTGATAATGTGTCCCAAATACAAGAGCTCCGTCATACCCAGATCACACTTGGACTCCTTGGCATACAAGGACTCCATCTGTAATATACTCAACACAGTCTCCAAGTGTGCTACATGCTCCAGCCAAGTCTGACTATACACCAAGATATCATCAAAGAAAACCAATACAAATCTCCTCAGCTGATGATGGAAGACCTTATTCATGGTGGACTGGAATGTCGCTGGCGCATTGGTCAACCCAAATGGCATGACCACAAACTCAAAGTGTCCACAATGGCATCTGAATGCAGTCTTCTCTATATCCTGCTCTCGGACCCTGATCTGATGGTATCCTGATCTCAAGTCTATCTTGCTGAAATAGCAAGCCCCGTGAAGCTCATCTATCAACTCATCAATCTGCGGAATAGGATATCTATTCTTAATCATCCTCTTGTTCAGCGCCCTGTAATCAATGCACATGCGTAGAGGACCATCCTTCTTCTTCACCAACACTACTGAAGAAGCAAAAGGAGACTTACTTGGTCTAATGTGCCCCATCTCAAGCAGCTCCTTGATGGTTTTCTCTATCTCATCCTTGAGCCTCCTAGGATGTCTGTATGGTGTGATCATCACGGGTTTAGCACCCTCCTCTAGCTCAATGATGTGCTCCATACCACGGTCAGGTGGTGCACCAGGTGGAATGTCACCGAACACCCTATCATACCGCTCTCTCAACCTCTGAATATCGGGGTGATACTCTGTCATCTGATGCTCCTCCTGTGTAGGCATGAGAGTACACATGGCAGTCCACCCAACGCCATCGTGTCTAACCAACCTCTCCATGCGTCTGAAAGAAATAGTCTTGATATCACTATTTCTGATAGCCCTCAAGACGTGCTGCCTACCATTTGCCTCAAACTTGATCTCCATGTCCCTGAGTCTGAAAGTGACCTCGCCTAATGAATGTAACCATGTCATTCCCAACACAATATCTAGGTCACCCATACTGACCACATGGTAATCCGCCTTGAACTCATAATTGTTCAAGCGGAGAGGCATGTCTCTGATCATCCTGTTACACTTAAGAGTGTAACCATCTGCAACCTAAACTCGGAGTCCCTCAAACTCCTCAGTCACAATGCCACGATGCTCAACCAAATGTGCATCAATAAAATTGTGCGTAGCACCTGTGTCAACTAGGGTAATCACCTTCTGTCCTGCTAGAACTCCGCGCAATCTAAAGGACCCCTCCTGTTGAATACTAGATAAGCGTGCCTGCTGCAACTGTAACTCCGACTCAACCTTAGGCTCTGAAGCCTCTGCCTCTACCTCCGGCTCTGTGTCACTATGCTCATACTCATGTGTAGTGCTGTCTGAATCTGAGTCCTCATAGTACGCCCACATAACTCTGTTGGCCTTTCCCTTAGGCCTCAACGGACAGTCGTGATCCCTGTCATATGGACCCTTGCAATAGAAGCATAGCTTCTTCCTGCATAGGTCATTAAGTGCCTCAGTATCCAAGGGTGGAGTGGATTTCCCCTTGGTATCAACCTTCTTCCCCTTCCCCTTATCAAACTTCTTACTATCTCTTAATGAAGTAGAACTCCTAGGGGTAAATCTGCTAGAAGGTGCTGTAAGCTCCATGCTGCGAGCTTTCCTCATGGCCTCCTGTAGTGATGACGGATCAAATGCCTTGATCCAACCCTTGAGGGGTTCAGACAATCCCTCAGTGAACAATATGACCAAGCACCTCTCTGAAACATCCTGCACCATAACTGATAGCCGCTGAAACTCACTGATATACATCTCCAAACTACCTGTCTGTCTTAGTTGTGCAAGATCATTGAAGAATATTTCAGGATCCTTCCTGTCAAACCTCTCCACCAATTTGTCTACGAAGTCCTGATATGAAGTCACCTGGTTATGCTGCAAAGTCACCATACCATGTGACCACCAGTCATGAGCTGCGCCCTCCAAATGCAAGGTGGCATATCTGATGGCATCTATCTCCGACATGGGTCTCAAAGCCAAGAAGGTATCTAGCTTATGTATCCATGCCTGTGCAGTCATCTGTCCACTACCATCAAAGGAAGGTAAAGTGAGCTTGCTAGCAGCTCGCTGTAACTCACTGTCATGACCTCTAGGTCTCCTGTTCTGCTGTACACTCCTCATGTGCTCTCTCCTCTAATTTAGGTAATGATCAAAATTAAGTAGCTCCCGTACATGTGCTGGTAGTGCCTGCCACTCTACGGTAGCAGCTCTGAGATCGTCCTGAAAATCATCCTGTACATCTCCCTCTCCTGCCTCCTGGGCCTCCTCTCTAAGGAAAGTAGGCCGAGTAGGTCTATCTGCTGTCCAAGACCTGTGTCTAGGAGCGCCTTGTGAACCTGCTACACTCCTATTATCATGATTCGGAGTGCCTCTTCCTTGCTCCTGAGTTTTGGGTAGAGCTAATCTCTCCATCGTAGTGTGCAAAGCTCGAAGTGTCTGAGCTATCTCCTGCTGCCCAGTAGTCATAATCCAAAAGAATTCCCTCTCATCATCAGGAATTCTAGGTGGACTCTGTGATTGTCTCTCACCCATGGTAAGAGTGTCTCTGAACTCCTGTTCACCCTCTAATGCTGCTCTTCTGCGTGTATAGTACCTGTGATGCCCAAATGCTGAAGGATGCATATAGGTTTCTTACCCAACAGGATGGCAAGAACACCGCTCTGATACCACTGTAATGACCCTTACTGTAAAGGCCACTAAAACCCTCAAACTGTGCTTAGGAATTTTGTCAAACACTTGGCATGTAACTGGATAGAACTGTTATAATATGAACTGCGAATAGAACTAATTGTTGTGCAACAAATCCAATGACAAAAACAGTGCCAAATAGATATATCTTGTGCCCAATAATGAAGAGTTCAATAACAATTTCAGAATATGACAACTTCAGATTTTGCATATGAATGTAAATGAAGACAACATAAAACCCTTACAAGTGAATCTTATCAAAGCATGTAATTCTGATTACAACAGCTGATTGACCGGATTACAATATTGAACTATGCATGTATGGACTGGACTGTACTTGTAAACATATGACTGCTTCAACATATCAGATTTGTATGACTGTCATAACTATGCAATTTTATTACATTAAACCCTTGTCTATGCAATGCTAAGACATGTACAATATCCCAATCACAATGCAATTAATTCTGAGACTGATTATTTGCCAATTCTGATCTGCATAGGACAGTCACTGTTTGACCAAAAATTTACCAAAATAGACATACATTTTCAGAGCATAAGAACCTGATTCGAAGCCCTTTGGTAGACCACAAATTTGATGATGCAAGTCGCTGCTGAAGATGCCTTAACCGCCCCCAAAAAGTGTTGCTGTTGTCTCAGACTGGGCTGGCCGTACCAGGCCAGCATGTACGGCCCCAAGGAAAAATAATAGCTGGGGTTTTGGGACCCCCAAAAATATGCAAAGTGGGCGCCTAGGGTTAGGGAGTAACCCTCCAAAGCCACAAAAAATATCTCCAAGGCAATTGAGAGATATGAGCAAATATGTGGTTCCAAGCCCTGAATTGACAATTCTGAAAATGCACAAATTCTGTCCTCAAACCTTTGCCAAACGCTTCACCAAAGCTAGGGCAGATCTGAAACCCTTATTCCAACCAAAAACAAACCCTAACCACGAATTCTCAATAAGCTCCAATGAGATGGCTGAATACCAACTCCACAACTGCAACCCTTCAGTAGATATTTCACTACCTCAGTTATGCCAATCCAAGGGAGTTATCGTTCCCAAAGACTGAATAGTATTTGCAGATCCAAAGACCACAAATGGCTTCACAATGAAGAAGTAGAAGAGATATCAAATCAAGCATGTACAAATGAGAGGCCCAGCCCTCTATTTATTCACTTTTTCTAAGAAGTTACTGGAACTTCTAGAAACCTCCTTTATAAAATCTCATTAAAAAGCACTTTTTATAATAAAGTAATATTATAAAATAAAAAGTGCAACTCAACTTAAAATTAGAACGTGTAGGCCCCGATAACTCATAATAATAAAATATAACCTCTTAAAACTTCTTCAAAAGCAAAATATGACCATCTGATCCGCAGAGTTGACTCTCTCTCCACACCATTTGCCTACGAGAGTCGATAATAGGCAAATCCATCATAAAGGCACATGTCTCTAGAAAGGGGACATGACACAAACCGCAACCAACCTGCTGCAAAATGACATCTTCCAAGTCCTCAAGAAAAGACCACACATTGTAGTTAAAAAACAATGAAGTACAACTACAATAGATGACCTCAAAAACTCTTGGAAGGGACAATCATGCAAACCATAACTCATCCTTCTACCAACACCACCAAGTGCTTAGTTGTGCCAAGTATGATCTCCTTTACCTCCCCATGTAAGAGCATTTACAACACCCAACCACCATGGATGAAAGCTCTTGTAAATAAGAAGACCAAACTCAAAAACATTCCAAAACTAGGAACAATCTCAACCATCTCCTAAACCCAAAAGCATAATGAGATAAATTTGTCGAGTAGACCACTAGTAGGGAGTGAGAATGATCCTCCAAGATACTCCAAGTCACAATGACTCTTCTCTAAGAAAAATCTCCTCTAGGTCCATAATGAACTCGCATCCATCCATAGGTGTAGGCTCCTCGGTTTTCATGCTAAAACCTCCAAAGAGAAACTACTTCAACAAATGTTCTCCAAATGAAGAGAACTGTAGCCTCGTCCAAGTCTCTTAGTTTTCAAGAGCACCTCCATGGTCAATCCGCCAAAGTACTCGATACCAAGAGCACTAATAAGACCAATTGTCAAAACTCCCACTGCATGTCTGCATATCCCGGGAACACAACCTGACAACTTGATCTCTACAAATCAAAACCTCATGCTCCAAAGAGCATAACCTGTCAAGAGAACCTGTATCATGCCAATACTCTAATCAAAAGCCCACCATGGCACAATAACAAACATCTTCATATCATATGAAGGTAAAGATCTCATGACAAAAACATTGAAGCTGCAATTGCTTGATAATCTACAAATAATTATCAATACTGTTGTAGTAGCCTTCTTGACAATGGACTTCTTCTTCTTGCCTATGCATGACTAGTCTCATCAATTACTGAATACTCCTGCCTACTCCTAGTATGAGGCCTGGCATTTTAATTCATTTTCTAATATGCCACCCTCCCAAGCTTTTCACCCTTGGAGAAAGGTGCATAGGGCATAAAAATAGGGCCTTCGAGAAGTCCCCAACCATATGGATTATCCACAACAAATGACAGTTGCACTGTCCCAACCATATTTATCAGACAATATGTGTCGCTGGAGATAAGGAAGCAACTGACTACGCAAATAACAGAGAAAGAGCATACTACGTCCACCTCCGAGACTCTTCAACTTCCCTCAAACTTAAGGGAACTAAACAATCAATTTCAAGATCATACATGCCTCTTCAGATTCCATACAGACCGTCAGCTTGCGTGCGTCAAAAACCAGTGTAACAAAATTCATGGTATAAGCTGGGATGAAAGTCCATTACTATTGGCAATCTTCGTGCCCTAGGGCGGGACGAGACTCGATCCCATGGCCTGCAGCTGCCGCAATAGACCACGTCAAATAACAAAAAAAATGCCCTGCAACATTTAGAAGACCCCACAGGCCACCCAAAAGACATCTACCGATACTGAGAAAACACTGCAGTGGAGGATTCTTTATCATCAATAGCTACGGTCAGGTCAGCAAGGGCTTTCCTTGAGCACCAGAGCTTCCCTTCACCCAAAAACCTGTGCCCCACGTCCAACACGCACAACACAATCTTCACATGCTTCTGCCAAAGGAGTTCCAATCTGTTGAGTGACATGGCAGTGAATGACCACGTTCTCAGTGGGCAACAGATTCTCCATTTCAACTACAATGGTGTCTCCCACTCGTGCTTTGATTTTCGGTACTGGGAACTTCCCGTTAATGGTGATCAGCGTTTGTTTACTTTTCTGCTAGGATTATCTCCAGCAAAAGAAAAATTCTCCATTGCATCGGAAGTACTTGTCCCTTGCATGTTTCTGGTAACGCCTTCTCAGCAACCAAACTATTCCACACACTCCTAAAGAAGTTGCAATGAATGTTGAAACAAAGCCTGACCACACCGAGAAAAACTTGTAACAAATACATATTTTAAGAGATTGAATCACACATCTCAGGGGAGGTATATCTACTGCTTGACGTCTTACAACACCCGTAGAACCAATTCGAGTTGCATCTTTTCTTGGACCACTGTTGATGATAGCATCAACAATGACTTGTATTGGGTTCTAACCAGTAAGTAGATGAATAATTTCCATGGTGTGCTTCACTATCTGCACAGCCATCAAGTTCTTTCCATGATTGCACCCATGCATCATTAGAGAATTTGTCAACCGCTCAGCAGTACGGTACTGTGTCTTTTAGAATCGTTTAACTGAATATAGTCCAGCGATTGAATAGCTTAACATCGGGTTGTGGTAAGGTCGCCGCTATAGCTGCTGCTCTGCCTCTCTCCCTTCCGTTTTCCTCTGCTATGCTGTCTTCTTGTCTTGGGCCCATTATTGTCGTCTGCTCGGCTCTCACGAATCTTACATGCTCTAATACCAATTGTAAAATAAAAAGACAAATTGGAAATCACAAATAGAGACACGAGTTTTAACGTGGTTCACCAATTTGGCTACATCCACCAGAAAGCAGAGCAGAGACCTTATTATTATTCCAGCTTACAGCTTTATGCAAAGGGCTTTGCCCTTATATTTATACAACAGTCTTCCATAGAAGACGAAGAGATAAAGATGGGAAGAAGAAATGAATAGTCAGGGAATATGAACTAAACAGTCGGACTTCACACCTAACACGCTTATCTTGATGTTTCTAATAATACATTAAGTGGCTGTGTCCCTAATTCCTTGGGGAATCTCTCTTCCCTTATACGCTTGGATCTGTCGTACAACCATTGGAGTGGTAATATCCCAGATTCCTTTGGGGGTCTCTTTTCACTTGAATACTTGGATGTGTCGTACAACCAGCTAAATGGAACTCTTCCCTCATTTTCAAGACTCTCGTCCCTTTACAACCTGAATGCGGAGGGGAATGCATTTGTTTCTTCAGTGCTACCCTCTTCACTTGTGTATCTCCATCTCACCTTAAACGGCCATCAAATAATTTCAGAGACTTTCTTTCAGAACCTTAGTAAATTAGAGTACCTATCTCTATCCAATTGTGTACTTAATATCAGCACCACCTGGATTCCCTCTTTCTGGTTAGATGAGCTACATATGACATCATGTAAGATCGATGGTGAAATACCGTGATGGATTTCAACTCAATTGTCACTTGAAGTGTTGCAATTAGCTAGCAACAATCTTGTAGCAGAAATTCCTTTTTGGCTAATGGATATGAATCGGCTATGGTACATCAATCTCATAGCAAATCATCTAGAAGGTTGCCTTTTGTTGAACACTTCAACTCTAAATAACTTGCGGGTCTTTGATGTGTCTCACAATGCATTAAGTGGACAACTACCATCAACTTCGCTTCCACATATACAATTTTGTTACTCAACAACAATTTGCTAACAGGAAATATCCCTCCAAGCTTACAGTTCAGCCATTGGCTGACTGTGTTAGATTTGGCAAATAATCATTTGAATGGAATAATCCCTCCAAGCTTAGCCAATTGTTCCCAGCTTCAAATGTTGAATTTGGAGGATAATAATTTGGGGGGAATGATTCCACATAAGTTTGGTGAGCTAAGTAAATTGCAGTCACTAGTGATAAAGAATAACAAGTTGAACGGATCATTCCCTCCTTCCATATCAAACTGCACAGAATTATATTTTCTAGATGTTGGGCAAAACTTATTCAAAGGCCACATTCCAAAGTCAATTGGAAACCTTTCAAAGCTGAAAGTCTTGGCCATGAGGAAGAATAATTTTGAAGGTAGTATTCCTCCTGAAATTGGGCAGCTAAAGCACCTCCAGATCTTAGATCTTTCTTCAAATTGTTTATCAGGATTTATACCACATAGCATTTTCAATTTACAAGCAATGATGACAGAACCACACCAGGAATTGAGCATGATTAAATTTCAAGGTTACGAAACATCTGTGCAGGCACCAACTTCTCCGATAGCATTAACTGCGTCAGAACAAACTGCAATGGCAGTAGCTCCGCCGCCATCAATATCTTACGTGTATAAGAATGAGTTGAATATGGATTCCAAAGGAAGAGATGAGAACTACACATATATTTTTCCCAACATGGTGTCCATAGAGCTTTCAAACAATCAATTGAATGGAGATGTTCCCTCTGATTTGGGAAAGTTGAAGGGGTTGAAGTTATTGAACCTTTCTATGAATAATCTCAATGGTACTATTCCAAATAGTATTGTACAAATGACTTGGTTGGAAACATTAGACTTTTCTACAAATAAATTTTTAGGACCAATTCCTTTAGATCTTGGTTCTTTGAATTATTTGGGAGCCGTCAACTTTTCCAACAACAACCTTTCAGGCATTATACCACAAGGAGGACACATGATAACATTTAATAAATCATCTTATTTAGGAAATCCAAATTTATGGGGATGTCCACTACCAAAGAAATGTTCTTGGCCAGAATATGTTCGAGCTCCTCCTCCTGTTTCTACATCTATTACTAAAGAAGAGCAGAGTAAAGAAAGTGTGTGGTATGAGATTGGATTGGGACTATCATATGGAACTGGTTTTGCAATAGTGGTTATAATTATTGTGTTGAAAAGGAAATGGGAACATAAATATTTCCAGGGAGTTGATTTGGTCTTGAAATTTCTTTTTCCATGGCTCCGCAATTTGACATTGTGAAATTCCTATTTCTTTTGTTTAGGTGAGTTGATATAAAAATGTTATAATTTTGTGAAGTTCATTCATTTTTTGTTTTAAAAAATAAATAATTTTTATTTACATTTGTGTGTTTTGCAGGTCTTGGAATTATTGTGAGCAGTATCCATGTACTTCAATAATGTTTTAATTCTTAATTGGTATTTTAAATAGAGGTTATTTTTTGTAGTTGTAAAAACTACCTTTATTACTTCAAATTATTGAGAAAACTTATATTTTTCATTTGAATTATATTTTCTAGGATTATATTAGACAATTTTTTATGTAAAGCTTTGATAAAAATATATGGTGGCATTGAAATTATTTTCTTTGTCTTCAAGCTTTCTACTATCAATTTTTAAAGTAGTTAATAAAATTATTGTTGAGAGAATGTCTTTGATGTTTTTAGATATACACAACAAAGCTCTAATATCAAATCCAGTTTAGAAGTTTTATTTTTTATGGAGATAATAGCTAATCTAAATTTTATTTTTGTTTCAATTTTTTTTTAATATCTGAAATATGGATATTCTGTAAAGAAGAATTTTTCAATTTTGATATAGAATTTACAAATTTCTCTAAAGAATTTTTTTTAAATTAATATTACTAAATTCTAAATTTATAGTACTTTATTATGTTTTTGACTTGTTTAATAATTTCTTTATAATTTAATTCATTAGAAACATTATTTTTACTGTGTTTAATCTTAAATGTATTTTTATTATTTAGATAAAAATATTACTTATTCAAAGTAGAAATTCCCTCATCAAATCTTGGTGTGAATGTTTCTTCAGATTAATAAATACATTTTGTCCTATTTAAATGGGTAAATGGGTTATTAGAAGTTGAAGAGAGTGTTCTGACTTCAGATCCTTTTTGAATGGTTACTAGCAAATGTAGGAAATGTGAATTCCTCTTATAAGAGTTAAGAGGATCAAATTCTTATGTCTTATTGCATGGAATGAAATTCACTCTTTTAAGAGTTAAGAGGATCAAATTCTTATCTCTCTGTAATGCACTATAAATTCATTGGAATGAAATTCCACCTGACACGTTCAAATATTTGAGCAACTTTGATGGTTCATCAATGATTTGAACTAGTGCAACTCAACTTTGAAGAATCCGCACCGTGGGACTAAATGCGTGTCAAAAGTTGGTTGAATAAAGTGTGAAGGGAAATCACTGTGAGAAAACATATACATGGTAAGTCCATATCTAAGATAAGTCCATTACTGCAATGTATAAACTCTCCAAGTTTTACTTTATCATTGCTGTTGTGAAGTTTTACTTCATCTTTGCTGTTGTGAAGTTATTGATTGCTTACAGTAATAAAGTATTCACTTGTGCTTATGGAATTAAGTATCACCCGTGGGTTCAGAAAGGACTCGTTTATTCAAAAATAAAATCAAGTTTTGTCTGCTTTTTGTGCCTTAACATTTGCTCCATTTTCAGACCTTATCTGGACCCATTGTTGATACAAAAGATCTCCCAAAGTGGAATTACGATGGATCTAGTAGTGGATAAGCTCCTGGAAAGGACAATGAAGTCATTCTACAGTATGTTCCTTATACCTATTATTCAAAATTTATATTCTTTAAGATCATCCTGTGTGGATTTATAACCATGCTCTATTTTTCTTTAATCTGTTCAGCCGTCAGCCTATATTCAGAGATCCATTCTGTAGGGGAAAGAGCATCTTGGTAAGTTGCCATTAGAACATAGTGAAATTGGATGGTGTTCGTCACTTTGTGCACATTGATTGAGGGTACTGTTTGTGGGTTTAGGAATTTTCACAGATACAAAGAGTCTGCAGCAGCCAAGGCAAACTGAAATCACCTCAACACTAGAAGCTATTTAGTGTGTAAATTAATTATGCTTGCCATTCCTCTATGAAGAAAGCTCAAAAATTAGGGCCAGAACCCTTCTACTCTTGAGCAAGAGATACATGAATATAATCAAAATCTCAGTGAAAAGAGAAGGTACATGAATAGTTGTTGAGTATTTGAAAATTGGTTTTCTTATTTGAAGATTGTGTTTATACCATATCTTTATTAGAAAGATTGTGATACTGCTTTAGATTGGAAGATTTGATTCTCTTTTCTGGCTGTTATTACTGTTAACATATTATCCTCGGGTTTATGTTTTCTTAGATTAGGTTTATTTTAGTTTATTTTTAGTTTATTACCTGTTTCTGTTGCGGCAGTTTTGCGTAACAGTTTATAACTGTTGTTGGCACTTCTTTATATTTACCTTGTTACATTTGATGTAGTTAAGGATGAGAATAATAAATTCTAAGATACTTTTCTAGTTTCCCAATCTTTCAGATATTTTCAATCTCGGACTAACAGTGGTATCAGAGCTTTGGAGCACATTCATATGTGATTTATTTTTTATTTTTTGAAGATTGGAACCATTTTCTAGAAAGAGAAAATTGATTCAGGTGAAATCAATTTATTTAGTTTTTCAAAGTTTTTACAACTTGTTTTCTTTGCTAAATTACGGCAAGAAAATTTGGGCAGTCATTTAAATTTGCATATTGTGCAAATTATATTTTTATTTTTATTTATACAATGCAATCTATTGTTTCATTGATTGGGGAAACATTATTTGGAAAAGATAATTGGACAGAATGGCATAGAAAAGTAGAAAATACACTTATTTTTAATGATTTATGGAATAATATATGTAATGGAAAAACTCAGCCTGCAGAACCAACTGATGCTAAGGAAAAAGAGATTTGGCAATTTAAAAATTCAAAAGCTTTGGCTTTAATAAGAGCTTCTGTTAATGGAGATGTGTATCGACATACACAAGGATGCACATTTGCTTGGGATGCCCTTCACAAGTTAAAAAATTTATTTGATTCTCATTCAAAATTAGAGTTTATTCAATTACAATTAAAACTATTTAATCTTGAGTTGAAAAATGGTGATGTTATGAGTCTAGCTTCTGAAATTAGAGCTATAAAACAAGATGTTGATGCTGCTGGTGGGAAAGTTGATATATATCTCACAGCTTTTATTAAAGCACTTCTTCGCACGCATTCCACTTATCTAGAGTCTCTTCAAGCAAGCAACCAATTGAAAACCATCACTTTTGATTTATTGGTTGAAAAGTTAGTTGAACGTGAGAAAGCATTTGGAAGAAAAATAGAAAATACTAGTGAAAATATTTGTTTTGCTCATCAAGAGAAACCTGTAAATAATATCTCTTCTAGAGGTGCTTTTAGTGATAGAGGAAAAGGTAGAGGTCAATGGAGGAAAAATGATAATCAAAATGATAGACAATTTTTGCATTGTAAAAGATGTGGTAGAAAAGGTAGTCATGAAGCACATGAATGCAAGCTCTCATGGGATAAGATTGAAAGATTTAAAGAAAATTCTTTTAAACAAAAAGATAAAATGAAAATTTACAGTGATGATAAATATTTAGATGATAAAATTTCAGGAGCAGCCCAATTTGCTCTTGACAGTGATAGTGATCAATATGTACTTTCTGTTTCAGACTTTGCTTCTAATTCCTCATGGTATGATTCTTGGATCTTAGATACAGGAGCCACACAACATATGACATTTCGGCGTGATTACTTTGAAGAATTTCATGAAAGTGCATGTGGTCCAATTTATTTAGCAGATAAGTCAAGTCTCAAGCCTATTGGAAAAGGCACTATTCGATTTAAATTGCCTAATCTTCCAGATTTTGTGCTTCATGATGTATTGTTTATTCCTCAATTAAAACGTAATTTGTTATCACTGGTATTGATTCGACAACAAGGCTACTCTATTTTGTTACAAAATGGACAAGTTGTTGTCAGAAAGATATCTAATAATGAAGTTGTATTCACTGGTTGTGAGGATGGAAGATTACTAAAACTAAATGGCACTTCAGCTCTTTCTAAAATTTTTGCCTATCTTACTGAAGAAGGTAGTCTATCTCCTAGTCTCTTATGGCATGCAAGATTTGGGCATATTAGTTATGATAGAATTCATCTCATGCAAAAGAATGGTGTTGATGGCTTGCCTGTTTTACCGAAAACAATTGAAAAATGTGAAGCATGTATTCTTGCCAAACAACATAGAAATCCTTTTCCTCACTCCACTTGGAGAGCACATAGAAAATTGCAGCTGATTCATTCAGATTTATGTGGACCTTTACCAGTAACTTTTGTTGGAGGATCTAAGTATTTCATTTTTTTCATTGATGATTACAGCCACATGACTTGGATTTATTTCTTACAACAAAAATCAGAAGTTTTTGAAATTTTTAAAAAGTTTCATGTTATGATTGAAAAGCAAGCTCAATCTCATATTACTACACTTCGAATAGACAATGGTGGAGAATTTACTTCTCTAATTTTTGAGGATTATTTACATCAAAATGGGATTCAACATCATCTCACTACTCCAGGTACTCCTCAACAAAATGGTGTTGTTGAACGAATGAATAGAACCATCATGAATATGGTTCGTGCAATGTTATATTTTAAAGGAATCCAGTTACATTTTTGGGCTGAAGCAGCAAGAATTGTAGTCTATCTCCATAATAGGTCTCCGTCATCTGCTCCCCACCAAGCAATTCCATATGAAGTTTGGTTTGGGTATCCTCCTTCAGTTTCCCATCTTCGGATTTTTGGGTCCACTTGCTATGCTTTAATTCCTAAAGACAAAAGAAGTAAGTTGCATCATCACAGTGTTAAATGTATTTTTCTTGGTTATTCTGAGTCTTCCAAAGCCTATAGGTTGTATGATGAAGTTAACAAGAAATTCATCCTTACACGCGATGTTGTATTTTGTGAAACTTCCAAAAGTGCTGAAAATGTTGAATGTCAATTGAAACAACTTGATAAATCTCAAAAATCTTCTCCTTGGATAGAACATTCTTGTGAGATTTTACATTTTGGGGGGATACCAAGTCAATCAAACTCACCTTTAATAGATTCACATGTAGAATCTCTATCCCCAACAGTTCTTACTCAAGATGATCCAATAAATGAACAAGAAGAGACCTCTTCTAATGATGAGCCCTTGAATGCTAATGAATCCTCTGGTCATGACATGATATCTTCTATGCAACCAAAATCTTCTCATAAGTGGGCAAAACAAGTTGAACAGATTTTGAAAGATTTAAGACCTGATGAAATAGGTAAAACAGGTACAAGAAGCTCTTACAAGGCAAGGCTACAAGCTCAATCCGATGTTGTAGACAACTTGGACATTGATGAACTTAATCTCATAGTTGATTCTGAACCAACATCATATAATGAAGCTAAAAATATTGCAGTTTGGAGGCAAGCTATGCAAAATGAATATGAAGCTCTTTTGAAAAATGGCACATGGGAGTTAATTGATCCTCCGCTTGGTTGTAAACCTATTGGATGCAAGTGGATTTTTAGAAATAAATATAAAGCAGATGGTACACTTGACAAACACAAAGCTTGACTTGTTGCAAAAGGTTATGCTCAAAAAGAGGGTAATGATTATGATGAAACTTTTGCACCTACAGCAAAATGGACCACCATTCGTGCTTTGTTAGCTCTTGCAGCTCAAAATGGGTGGAACATTCACCAAATGGATGTCAAAACGGCATTCTTAAATGGTGATCTTAAAGAAATAGTATATATGACTCAGCCGAAAGGGTATGCAATCCATGGAAAAGAACACCAGGTATGCAAACTTATCAAATCATTGTATGGTTTGAAACAGGCTCCCCGAGCCTGGTATGAAAAACTTACAGAGCATCTCTTGAAGTTAAATTTTATACATTTTGAGTTTGATGATGCAACACTTTTTGTTAGAAAGATTGATAATATTATTGTCTATCTTGTTGTTTATGTGGATGATTTATTTATCACTGGTACTGATGAGAATACTATTCAAAATGTGAAAGACCAATTGAAGCAAGGTTTTGATATGACTGATTTGGGCCATCTACATTACTATTTGGGTATTGAGGTGATTCAAAAACCAAATTCTATTTTCATCAACCAACAAAAATATATTGGTGAGATTTTGCATAAGTTTGGCATGGCTGATTGCAAACCCCTTAGTACTCCTATGGAGCAAAATCTTAAACTCACATTAGATGACTCATCAGCATTGGTTGATGCAACTATCTACAGGAAACTTGTTGGCAGTTTGATTTATGCTACAACTACCCGTCCAGATATTTCTTTTGCTGTTGGAGTTCTTTCAAGATTTATGCAACAACCTAGAGAAACTCATTGGATAGCTGCAAAAAGAGTTCTTAGATATTTGCACGGTACTCAACACTATGGGCTTAAATACTTCAAGACAGATCAGTTTTCTTTGCTTGGCTATTCTGATTCAGATTACGCTGGTGATTCAACTAATGGAAAATCTACATCTGGTTTTGTAATGCATCTTGGGTCTGCTGCAATCTCTTGGAGATCTAAAAACCAATCGGTTCCAGCTACCTCTTCTTCTGAAGCTGAATATATGGCAGCTTTTGAAGCAACTCGAGAAATCTTATGGCTTCGAAGGATTCTTGAAGACTTGCAGACACCACAGGTTGCATCAACCCCACTCTTCATTGACAGTCAATCCGCTATCAAAATGGCTAAAAATCCAGTTTTCCATGATCGCACCAAACACATCAACACGAAGATTCATTTGATTCGGCATTATGTGAAGGATGGCACTATACACCTTACATATTGTCCCACTGCAGATCAACCAGTAGATATTCTTACCAAGGCACTGGGCAGAGAAAAGTTTGAGAAGTTTCGAGCAATGCTTGGCATAACCCCTTCAGATTAAGGGGAGGATGTTAACATATTATCCTCGGGTTTATGTTTTCTTAGATTAAGTTTATTTTAGTTTATTTTTAGTTTATTACCTGTTTTTGTTGCGGCAGTTTTGCGTAACAGTTTATAACTGTTGTTGCCACTTCTTTATATTTACCTTGTTACATTTGATGTAGTTAAGGATGAGAATAATAAATTCTAAGATACTTTTCTAGTTTCCTAATCTTTCAGATATTTTCAATCTCGGGCTAACAATTACTCCTGTTTGTTGGTTTCCAGTTTTCGACTGCATAATGTTTGATGCAGGACATAATCTGGCATGGATATCTGCAGCAAGGGGAAAGTGAGTTTTTTTCAATTCTTACCGTTTGTGTTTATTGAAGCTGTGCAAACTATGTCCTTTTTTCAACTCTGTTCATGGAAGAGTGTACAAGGGTTAGAATGTGTGTTTTTGTGTTAGTGTCTGGTTGTTTGAACACAATAAGAAGATAGATTAATATGGAAGGAAGATTAGAAGGCAGACAAGTTTTAGCTTGATTTTATTATTATATCTAAATTTAGTTAAAGTCTTTAATTGTAAATTTCGAATGGATTTTGTGTCAATTCTAAATAATGTTGCGGCACCCAGCATTATGTCTGATACCCATTTCACAATTGAGTTTAAGATCTTGATTAGGATGGAAATGTTCTTTTCAGATTAAGTCAGGGCATGAGGCTTATTGTGCCTGCGAAAATGAGGAGAATTTCTGAGAAGACAGTTTATATTTGCTTCTGGGAAAATGCAGCAAAGATGTTCGATAAAGTGTGAAGGGAAATCAATGTGTGAAGATATTTTTGTTGAGTCGGCAGAAACACATACATGTTAAGTCCTAAGTACGAGAGATATTTAGCAAAAACTCAAGGATAAGTTCATCTGGCTGTGATGAAGTTGCAAGTAGGAGCGCTTGCTGCCTTGATATTTTTTGCTTATTTATAGTAACAGAGCATTCTTTATAGTCAGTCAGTTTTAGTAATTTTGTGTCAATGGAATTAATTAACTTCCTTGGGGTTCAGAAAGGATTTGTTTATTCAAAAAGAAAGTCAAGAATCAAGTTTTGTGTGCCTTTCTGTGTCTTAACTTCTGCTTTGTGTTCCATTTTCAGACTTTATCTGGGCCTGTTTCTGATCTAAAATATCTCCCAACTCTAATGGATTTAAGACTGGGCAAACCCTTGGAAAGGACAGTGAAGTCATTCTACAGTAAGTTCTTATACTTACTATTCAAAATTGATATTGTTTAAGGATCAGCCTGTGTGGAAATCTTAATATGCTATGTTTCTCTTTGATCTCTTCAGCCCTCTGTATTTGAAGATTGTGTTTATACCATCAATTTTATTAGAAAGATTGTGATTAAGTCTTTAAATTTTGAAAAGATAGAAAAAAATTAAAAAATTCTTCACAATTTCTGCTTTTGTTTTAAGTCATAATATGTTCTAATGTGTTTATGCAGAATCGAGACAAACATATAAATTTGCACTTAGTTGCACACCTCCAAGTGCTACTGAATCATTGAAGTAATGTTGGATGTATTGTTGATAAGGTCCCTTTGACTTCCGCCTCCAATAGAGGTTGGTCTTTGTCTTATGGACATCGTCAAGAAGGCAGTCAGTCTGCTCATGGCAATTAGAATGCTTATTTTTAAGCCTCTCCACCTCATGTGAGAAGAGATCATATTCAGGAAGAATGGTCATATCCCATCAACCGTTGTTGTGCTTCTCATAGCACATTGGACTACATTGGATGGCCAAGATGTACCTCCTCTTCCCTTTCTCTTGTTCTCATTGTACAACAGCTGCTTGTAATTCTGGTGCTGTGTTCCATTTCAGACTGTAACCCATTTTAATTTTGGGTGTGTAACTATCTACTCAACTTTTCTATGAATATATGTAATACTATTTTTCAAATAACTATATGACACGTATTGTGAATTGAAAAAATAATGTACCATACTTATTTTATTCAAATAATATACAGTCAGAAATTTCGATATCCTTCGGAAAACAAAATAAACAAGAGCTGCATTGCACCTGGAGTCCCTGCCTTTTGCCAAAAAACAGTAAATGCTGGATTTGGCATTCAGGTAAGTGCATTGGCTACAAAAGTTGTGCATGTGTCTGTTGTATTTTAGTTAAGGGCAAGAGTTGAAGATCAGCCAAGTATGAGAGGTTTGGGGTATTTAAAATAAGAAGTTTGTTGGTGCAAGACTCCATTCTTTTGTTGCAGATAATGTTGGTAAAATCTGCAATGGTACAGATCCGAGCAACAGTATAAAGACAATAATAAACATGAAAATTTGTAGACAAAATAAACAAAATTAGTCATTATATCAATGCTACCTAAACCAAAAATAAATGATAATTAATAATTCCAAATTAGTAAATGAACCATGGCATGATATGTCACAGAGGTCAAGTTATATGTTCAAAGCAGGAAAGTAGTAAACAGCCTTAGTCAAAGCTAAGATATACCTGGAAAAATTGTCAAACATCTTATCATGATGTTATTATAACAGTTGGGCGCGCAGGATAATAGATGAACCCAAAAGGCACCTTGATCACCGCCAGTTCCGAAGTGTACAGGGATTTCAGGACAATTGTGTCTTTTCAGTTATTAGTACCAGAATTGCATGGAAATGGAAACAGTATGAGATACAAAAACAGAAAATGCATCCATGTCTTTTTAGAATATAAATCTTGAATTGGAATAAGAATTGCTTGTCCATACCAATTTTATTTTTTATCATTGTACAATAGAAATAATCCAATTTAATTTCACGGAAAACTGTGCAATTATTACAGATAGCATGATCGATTTTTTCTGCTTGCACTTCTTCATCCTGATGATGGATCATAGAGTATGATCCAAACCGTTGATAAAAAAAGAAAAACACAATCGTATTTAGAAGCTTGAGGTTATGTTTTGATAGATTGTGGAAAATAATGAAATTTAACATATTACTATTCAATAGCAAATATCCATTTATATTCAAATGCTCCAGAAGTTCAGCATAAGATCCTTGTGTCTAAGGTTTCCCTATCAAATTAGACCATGGATTCCCCTAAATAGGTAGCTATAGAGACCACCTAATTTGGTGTATTGAGAACTTGTGAACCCAAATTTGGAGGACAAAACAGAATTCCCAATGTATGGTGTATCATCTTTTAGTTTCATGATCAACAAATTTTATTCCATTTACCCACCACATCTGTTGCAGGAATCCGATATATCATCCAAGAATACTCTTGATGGTTCCAAATTTGTGACCACCTCAAAGTTTATCTGTGTGATGCCTCAATTTCCTCCAGAGTTTTGCCGTTAGTTTCAGGCAAAAACAATACCCCAAAGGCTAAGATAAGAGCTCTGAACAGGGCATAGAGCATGAATGTTCTTGCAAGAAACATAGCTCAATTTGAGTTTGGAATCCTATGGCAATGATCCTAGAATCACTAAAAAAGAAATCCTAGGTTCCCAAACTAGAATTTACGATATGGTCATATACTTACCTAATTTGCTCCATTCTAAGAGTAAGTTTATTGTCATTGTCACAGCCAGGGAAAGAGACCAATTGGCCACCGTTGCCACACGACCAGCAATTCCCTTGACATTGATAGGAAGTATCTGCAATAGTAGAGTAGAATAGAATGAGTACTTTATAGTTGAGCGTGTATAAGATTGCAAATCAGAACAAGATGAATAGAATCTTTCATTGATGAGAATTTAAGAAAATTGAATCTAGAACGTTTAGCGTTGATATAAGGTCAAAGTATCAGAACACTATAGAGGCCCAATTTATAGATTACCGGATTTACCCTCAAAATTTTATATTGATGATTTTGCACCACGTGCAACTCCTCGAGAAATAGAAGTCATGATAACTTCACTATTGGACCATGTCTACTTCCTCAAGCTTTGATTTGTTTCTTTTATGCCAAATATTTAACTGTGTGAACATCGATTTATTGAATTGAAAAATATGCCTAAAGTTTATGTCTTTTGCTAGAATATTTCTAATTTCTCACATGTAAGTTGGAGAAGACACATTACCTTCGACATAATAATCTATGGGATGGCCTCCATACCAATAGAGTAGGAAACAACGCAAGCCTGTTGTGAAAGAGCACCAATCAGTTAAATTATCACTAAGCTTTAACTTTAATGAAATGGGATCATTTGCAGTGAAATCATAAAGCTTAATAGATAAATTTGGTTTACCAATAAACCAATTTAAAGCCAAAATCCGAAAAAATAAGAAACTACTAGCACATTGCTCTACAAGATTCCATGAAGCATGAGATCAAACTTCAAAATGAGTGCTTAATCAAGTTTATGTCTTCAGATGATTGAAATAATGTAAATAGTTGCTTAACAATAGGAATATTTTTGTCCATGTTTGTCCAAATAAAATTCATAAATTAAAGCCTGCCTAACTCATTTACCTACAACAAAATGTAATGCTAGTTGAAAAGATTACCTTTAGGTAGAATGCAATCCCTATGAGGAAAAGGGTGGCTTCCATTCCTGCAAATGAGATATGGCAGAGTGAAGGAAATATTATACAATTCTCTTAGAATGCTTTAGTTGAATTAGTGGAGATCTTCTGATCTCGTAACAAAACATTAATAGAAGCCTTGTCTATTAGCCATGCAATAAATAGAGTCATTGGAATCTATATGACATCATTGTACAAGTATAAGTTGTGTGTTAAGAATAAAATAAAATTTTCTTTTCCAAATCTTTTATCAAGAAATTGGCTGAACTACTTCTAGCTTAGGACTTCACTATCACCTCCACCGCAATAGGTTACTATAAGATCCCAACTCTCATAAAGTCCTAAATTGATGAATGTGTATCTTTTACAAAGGATTATATAGAGTAATGGTGTAAATTGAGGTTTGTAAATGGCAATATTATTTCATTCCATGGGACTTTCCATGAGAATATATATCCCTTCAAGATAATTTGATGAAAACACACTTTGCAAATGGTTACTGATATTTCACTTTTGGCATTTTGGTTTCTTGTTCCTATCTGATGTAATGATGATGTATTGCACTTTTAAAATATTGTATAAGAATTACAATTGTATGATGTATTATTGTGGGAATGCAACTAACAACTAATATGTTTTAGTATGGTGAGCTAATTCTAATTGTGTTTATGTTGGAGGAATGTAAGTGTGCCTATAAGAGGAAGGAGAAACTTCTATGTCAAGCAAAATATACCTTTGGAAAGTTAAAATCTTAACCATTTTGATTACAAGGTAAATAGGGTGTGTGGAAAATGACCTTGTTTAATTATTCTTAGAGGAGTTAATAGTGTGGGTTATGTGTCAAGGGTTTCTAATTGAGAGTTGGAGTTGGGAAATCATAAATAGGATTGAATTTCGGAATTGGCCTTCTTTGAGATCTTAAAAAGTGTTGAGGGGTCAATTCAATGAATCTTTGTGCAAAAATAGGCCCCTATAGTCAACACCTATGGGAAGAATACTTGTTTTACATAAAATATTTCCATTTGGTCATGATATGACCTTTCAAAATTCCTCCTTAATGAGGGCAATGAGTTTCATAGTGAAGATAAGGACTGAAATATGGAGGGAGTGTCTAGGTGCATGTTACCCTCTTAAATGAGGAAGTGACTCTCATTGATGGAGGGAGAGTGCACTCCATACCTTCCAATCCAAGAATTGCAAGTGGAAAACTTATTTATATGGGGGTTTAGGAAGGAGAGAGGGTGTTACCCACTTCTCCATGTAAAGATGGAGGGGAACGATGCATAGTTGCGGAAAGATAAGTCTTCCTTATACCCTTTTTCATTCTTGTTTATGTATTAGAAGATTGATGCAAGTTTCCAAGGTTTATCTCTATTTGATAGGAACAAAATCTAGTATGCGATATTGAGTGAGTGATAAATTTAGACTCGTGAGAATCTTATGATAGCCATGTGAAAATTTTATTAATATGTTATCTTAGGACATGTAGTGATATATGAGATGACTCCATGGATTTGATATGGGTCTATAATAATTCTCTTGCTTGGGGGTATGGCTAGGACCCCCAAGGTCTCATGATGCCATTAAGGTTGGGAGGAGGGAAAGTTATTTCTAGTCATTTTCGTGTTGAGTAATTTCTCATAAGGATCTTATTTTTACATTGATTAGTAGTTTAAATAAAAAGAGACTTCATGTAATTTGGAAATTTAAGTTATTTATTTGATATTAGAGAAATAGTTGATTTTGTGTTATCCTATTGTCTTGTGTGCTTCTTTTGAGAATAAATTTTAAGAGATCTCTTAATGTGTAAATAATTAAAAAGTGTCCATATATAATTAAAGAAAGTCTTTGCCAGTCATTTTCCATTGGAATATTTCTAATCATGAATATATAATTATTTTGAAAATTAATGGTTTAAGAATTTCTATTTGAAGTTTTGGTTGAGAAATTTATTAATTAATAGAAGAGAAGATTTTTTCTTTCTTCTTTTCTTTCAAGAATACTTATATGGAGAATCATATTAATGATTGGAGGTGGTGATTTAAGAGTCATTCCTTTCTATTTTTGGTTGTGAGCTTCTACCTCATTGGCATTGATATCATTGTCAATATCCTTTTTTTAAAATCTATTTTAAAAAGTGGTTATTTCATATCATATCTCTTAAGAGGGAATATTTCATTTGTGAGATTACATTGCAGCCATTATTGTTAGAAATTAAGAATATCAATTGCAGATTTAAATAAAATGGACATATAATACCCACTATAGAATTCAAGTAGAAAAGTTTTCTCTTTATATAAAACAAGTGAGTGAAGTCCAACTGTATATCTTTCATTTGTGTAAATTTTAAGAGTGCAATTAACTGTTGAATGGTACTTATTGATGGGTGCATTTATAAGAGTGGTAATCTAAGAGTTGTTTTGAGCGATATACCAACAGATTCCTATTTAGGCATTATCTATGAGAAGATAATGAACTCTATGAATATGTTATTCAAATACTAGTAATGATATTTGAATGAAAATGATATATGTGCATATATATGTATTGTTCCGAAGCTTTAGTATATTGGAAAAGTTTGACTGCAGTATAAAGGTAGCCAAGAAACTCACATATCATATTTTGTATGATATTTAATCCAAAAAAAAATAATACATTAGTCTATAAAGGGTTACGAAATTCATGATTCGTAAGAATATATTTATATAATCACTATTATCTCCCAATTTGTCCATTAATTATAGATATCTACAATAAATATATATTATCCTGATTTATGTACAGAAGTATATAAACAGAATCCACATTCTTAAGAAATAAATAGACATAATTCCGACAACGTTTTCAATACAGAATAGAGGGAAAAAAGAAAAAGAAGAGAGTGGGACAAACACAAGTTAGAATGAACTTATATTGTAAAATTATAAGTATTAAATAATAATAAAAAAGAGACTGTAATTGCTGCCTCCTCCTCCTCAAATCCTTTCAACAATGGTAGTTTTCCTAGGCTTA
Source organism: Chamaecyparis obtusa (assembly GCA_027943335.1). NCBI lineage: Eukaryota > Viridiplantae > Streptophyta > Pinopsida > Cupressales > Cupressaceae > Chamaecyparis > Chamaecyparis obtusa. The sequence goes on along the minus strand of BSBK01004264.1, from coordinate 911,096 downwards.
GTTAACAAAATACTATCTGCATTGGTGTTGGCTAAAACCTTAATAACCATAGAAAATAATACCCAGAAATAAATACTTGAATCTGTCTTTAAGAGTGCTCAAAACTACAAATACCAGTGCATGAAATAGTAGGGATGCTTTGTGTGCAACCAGTTTAATAAAAGGCTATTAATACCTCTATATATTGGGGAAGAGGAATAATCATCCAGTGCTGATTTCTCTGATTCATCTTTGACACCACTAATGATGCCATTCTTTTGTAGTTGAAAGCTATAAACGGTGCAAACTGTCGGAAACCAGATCTAAGTGGGTGGATTAATTAATATATCTTTTAATGCATTCTTCTCCTTCCATTTATTGCACATGAAGTCCAGACATGGACCACCAATAACTCCATCTGTAGTTGGCATCCAAACTTTCCTGTCTGCGTTGCATCAAAGAGGAATTGAGGAGCACTGCCTGTATCAATCGAGCTACACCTTGATTGATATATTGTAAAAAGAAATATCAATAAATACCCAGATTTGAGCCATTTCAAATAGAGTAAGATTCATGTCAAAAAAAAAACAAAAAAAAGTGTGGGTGGAGAGTTGTCACACCACCATAAATGATGGCACATTGCCAATACTTCATCCCATACTGTTTGAAAAAACTACATTCAGTTCAATAAATGTTGAGGCCTTTCTTTGTCCAGAAGTAGATTGGAAGAGTTTAGACAGTAAATAATAGGTGCAACATAAATAAGTGTAGCTCTTTGGCCTGAAGAATTTAATATTCCTTTGTATTGGATAGCTATTTATTGCTCCAACAATGGGCTGCACCTTGAAATTTCTATCGTTTCTCATAGTACAAATTCATTATGGTTGTTGCTTGTGAATACCGTAAGGGCCCGTTTGGTAGCGGGAATTAGACTGGAATTGACATTTGTTTGTTCCCATTTCGTCAAATCCTCAGTTTGAGAGTGCAACATAGAAATGGAAGTGGAAGATGTAAATGCTCATTTTGGCTCAAAATGAGCATTTACATCTTCCACTTGAAAAGGTGGAATTGAAATTTGAGGGCCAAATTCTACTTTTTCAACACCCATTTTATAAAACCTCATCGGGTCCGCGGGCTTCATTATTTCAATTTTGGCGTTCGCGTTGTTTTTGCATCCACACTGTGAAGGAGGGCTACCCATTCGTTTTTGAGGTGAAGCATTCTGCACTGCGAAGGAGGGCTACCCATTCTGCACTACATTGTTTCATGGTGAAGTGCTTGCATTCTTCAATCTGGTATGCGAAGCCCTCTAGTGTACAAAGTTTATACTCCTAGAAAACTTTGTACACTGGAGGGCTCTATCTCTGATTTTGTAACAAAACTGTTGCCATGTTCTATAGTTAATCTTTACCTTTTGAAGCTTCATCTTCGGTATGATATGAGGATATTACATGGAAGAACATGCCGTTTCACTTTCTATTGTATTTTCAGTTATCATAGGGTTTTCAGCTTTCATGTGAAGCCCTCCAGTGTACAAAGTTTATACTCCTAGAAAACTTTGTACACTGGAGGGTTCTATCTCTGATTTTCTAACAAAACTGTGGCCATGTTCTGTAGTTATTCTTTACCTTTTGAAGCTTCATCTTCGGTATGATATGAGGATATTACATGGAAGAACATGCCGTTTCACTTTTTGTTGTATTTTCGTGCCTTTGCAATATGCCATTAGGGTTTCTTTGTTGTTAATCTTGAAACATGGACTGGTGGCCACGCCTCTTCATTTCCTATATAACACCTACAAATTAAAACAATATTCAAAACACCTAGAACAATTATCATGAGGGTTTTGCCCTCAACTTTCCTTGCAGTTAACTGCCACTAACTACACAAACAAACAAAAACACCCTATAAGAACCAGTTTAGAAAAATACTAAGCATAAAATTTTGAGGGAAAAAAGGTAGTTACAAATAATAACTCCATCATATGTCTAGACGGTTTAACAAAGTTAACTTTGAAATTTACAACACACGTTATCATATTTAACTTTTGTCAAGTTAATTCTCATTCCTACAAATTTCAAGTAATGATGTTTATTTTGTGCTTTTGCAAAACCACTACATGAACATTCAACATCTCTATACCTGCTACAAGAACAGAGATACACGTGTCTGTCATAGTTTGATAGTTTAGAAGAACAAAACATTGTATAGGGCCAGTATAGGGTTGGTTGGTAATAAGAGTAAAGATCAGACATGAAGGACTATTCAAAAGGTATGGAATGGTCATAGTCAGAGTTGGTAATGAACAATTGTATAAGGAAGTTCACTGTTTGTCAATAGGCCATGATTGTTATATAAGGAATATGGGGAATGTCTTTTGTACCAGTTGGAAGGGTATGGAACCCTAGATTTTGCTTCCTTCACAATGTTTGGAATTTAGGTCTGTAGTGGTGTTTAAATGACTCTCATCGATCCTTTTATATATCTCTCAAGAGGATTGTGTCCCTTCACTAAGGAGGCCGAGCCTTATCCTCTTATTCCATGCTATGATTCACTTTCAGCCAACTCTTCCCTTGCATTCACTGGGGGTTTTTATTGAGTTCTCATTGATTTCCTCCATCCACACTAGGCATGTGGGATAAAAGAGGTAATATTGCTCTTCAAGGAGAGGATTCATAGTCATAAGGACTCCTTCATTTGATCCCTTTCATTGGGAATAGTGTGATGATGGAGATGTGATCAGGGATAAAGTATTGAATGTGAGTCAAGAAGGGTTTTGTCTTGAAGAACCTTGAAGAGGTGAGCGTTGTTACAAAATAAAGATGGAGAATGAAGTGATTTTGGTGTGAAAAGGAATGGGCCCATGATGTTTTCCATCATTCACACCAGCACCTTCTATCTGTCACATAAAACTTATTAGGTATGGCACTGTATGTTTGGATGATGTTCAATCACTGATGGTATGGCACTGTTTCTTTTTCTCATTCAAAATATCAATCTATGGTCTTAATTGCATAATTGAACCAGCATCAATATTCATATCCTTTTGGAACATTGATTATGCATATGTTGAAGATGCCTTTGCTCGATACTCATTATTAACACCCTTTTGTTGAATTGTCATGAAACATTGACAAGATTATGACAAATATGCATCTGTTTACTTTGTTCCATGTCATTGCGCTATTTATCCTGTTATCATATTTATTTAGTTAGCATGTTTATCATGTTAGCATGTTGATCCTATCAGAGAAATTTTTTCAATATCTTTTCTTTTAATCTACTAAGCATTTATGGTGTATTTGTTGAAGGCTTACTGATTGTTACAGAGTGTCTCCTCATACAAATTAATTGCTCTGTCTTTGTTAGAGTAGTCATATTATAGCTAATAATTAATTTATTTAATTATTAGTCTATTATTCTCTACACTTAAGTTAGACTTAGGCATCTTATATTATTCTTTAGGGTTTTCTCCTTTAGGGTTTCGTGTTTCCTTTTATAAGGATTCACCTCTTTGTATTTCTTAACATATTAGAATATCATATTGTAATATTGTGCATATGATGTCTCTGGCTTTTTGGCCTCCATAGTTTTTTCTTTCTTTCTGTTCTTTGCTTCTTCCATGTGATAGGGTTATGCATGCAGGTGTTCTTGGGAGATTAGTCTTTAACCTAATCTAATATGGTATCAGAGCCATCTTGCTGCTCGCTGTTCATGTTTTTGTTGAAGTGATTTAGAAGCAGGAGGGTTTCAAAAAATTTCAGTTTTGGTATTCTCTGCAAAAAAAAATTGAGGGATATTTTGAGAAAAAATGGATGCCACCATTGTGTCCAGAAGGCCCAAAAACCCTAGAATCTATATAAAACTTGTCCATTTGGACAACTTGACTTTAAGGCAAAAAAAATTTGGTTTTTAGTGCCGTACGAGCACAAAAACCGAGAAAGATTTTTTTTAAAAAAAATTACTTTTTATGATTTTTTTTGCGTTTAAAAAATGCATCCAATGTAAAAAATTTGGCACCACCGCCGCGCCACCGACGCTCCACCGCCGTCGGCTAGCACAGCGGCCCCGCGCCCCCTTTCAACGGCAACCACCGGTAACTCCATCAGGCTTCCCCGATTCCTCCAACAGCTCCACTCCACTGCAGCACCTTCGAGGGCTCCGCCCAGCACCACCCTCCACGCACTCCGCTTCGCTGCAGCGCCACCCTCCGGCAGCTCCGCTCCAACGGCCTTCGCACTGCTCCACCGGCCGCGCTGCCACCTGGGCCGCCCAGCGGGTTTTTAAGCCCCATGGGCCTTTGCGGTGGTCACATGGGTGAGCAAGGGCTCTGGTTTATGCCCCCTGCGTGTGCCATGCGCCCAGGGGCTCCTTTTTTTTCCAGCCCCAGGGGCTTAAAAGTCCTTTTTGATGCTTTTTAAGGGTACCTGGGCCTTTTTTGCTCTATCTGGAGCATACGGAGGTCTTTTTTGGACTTCTTTATATCGTTAGAAAGCTCTTTCCGAGCTCTTTCCAATTATGGAGGTTAGGGTTTTTGGCTCTACTATTTTGATAGTGTATTTTCTATCAAAGGTGATGTTTATTTTTTGCCTTCCGGGAGCCATATCTTGCTCATCCTGACTCATTTTTGGGCTCACCAGATTTCGTTGGAAAGCTGGTTCTATGAGTTATTCAGTTGTAGGGGTCTTTTATCCAGATTCTGCTCTAGGTTTTCTCTCCTCTGAGTTTTGCACTTTCGCACTCTAGCGGATTACTTGGGTTCTACAGGTCCTGGGATCTCTTCTTCTATTCTTCTGGCTCACTCTTCTTTCTGAATTCTGAGCATTGTATGCTTCTCTTCTGTAGCATTTCTTTTCTATAAATGCACTGAGATAAAGTGCCTACTTTTGCATATCTGGGATCTTGTACTCCTTGTGTTTGTTTGTACTCGCACTCAGTTATAAAGTGCCATGGGGGGTTATGATGTTTTGCCTTTTGTGCTCATCCACCTTTGTCAAGTGAGTGTACCTTCCATGACATTAGCCCATACTTTGTGTCTATGACACCGCCCTTTATCCTATGCTTGTACTTCTGTCGCACTATTGGTGTTCTTGATTCTTCTTCTTGTAGATGTTTTTGGCATTGCATTTCAGTGTTCCTGTCACCCCTCTCCCTGTTCAGCATTATGGGGGGGGTTCACCTGTTGGTTCTATTGCTTCTTTGGTTTGGTTGAGTGATCTACGTATTTAGTTTTTGTTCCTATGTACTAGGCAGATGCGGTGGCTAGGCACCTATGCATTTCGATGAGATGGTTCATCTACTATATAGACACTCGTTCATTCCTACTTTTGGAGGTCACCTCTTCAATTGATCAGCTCTTCAGACTTTGTCTTCTCTACCTGGTCATGCACTATTTCAATGGGGGTTCCAACAGTTTTTTCTGATAGTGTTTGCAGCTTCATGCTTCAGAGATGCTTCATGCTCTTTCTTGTTCCTTTCTTTGGGACATTCCCTAGATTGGAGGCTTTGTTTCCTTCATCTAGTTTATTTCTTGTACTTGGGTACTTGATCAGCCTTGTTGCCGGGACCCATTTCTCTTTCATGCATTTTTGTTTCCATGCATCTTTTAGTCCTTAGTTGTTTAGCTTCTCCCTAAGTTACACTTAAGGGGGGGTGTTAGAGTAGTCATATTATAGCTAATAATTAATTTATTTAATTATTAGTCTATTATTCTCTACACTTAAGTTAGACTTAGGCATCTTATTATTCTTTAGGGTTTCATGTTTCCTTTTATCAGGATTCACCTCTTTGTATTTCTTAACATATTAGAATATCATATTGTAATATTGTGCATATGATGTCTCTGGCTTTTTGGCCTCCATAGTTTTTTCTTGCTTTTCGTTCTTTGCTTCTTCCATGTGACAGGGTTATGCATGCAGGTGTTCTTGGGAGATTAGTCTTTCACCTAATCTAACAGTATTTTCATAATAGTGAATGTGTCTATTGCGTCTTGACTATACCTTGTGGAAACAATGCCTTTGCTTTACCTATTACTATTTGTGGCCTCTCAACTGATGCTTGTTTATCTGATTAACAGTGGTAACTGATTTTTCCATTGTATCATTAACTCCTCTCTGTTTTGACACCATGATTATTGGGAATTAGTATTTTTCCTTGCCAATCATACCATGAATGGTAAAGCCTTGTTTATAAATCCTTTTGGAACATCTTTTAGGACATATATTTGCAGCATTTCTTAGAATAGAATTTATCAATCCAAAATGGTCAAGCTTGTGCAATGTATAATAATATTACATACTTATATAAATATATATGTGCCTATATAAGAACCATATATATGCACATATACATGTATATAATAATATTATTAATCATGTTTTACAAAAAACATCTTCTATGTTTTTCCCTCATTCGGATTTATTTCCTAATGCAATAATGCTAACAAATTGAACACCTATAGATAATAACCAGCTAGGAATACATTTACAAATAGTTGTGTCAATAAGTACATACATTTCTTGGCTTGTCCTCTTGCTTCCTGTGACTGTTGATTTTGTATCTCAAACCTTCTTCATCGTGTACTTTTCAGGGATGGATCTTATCAACAATATAAACATTCAAGGACACATTTGTAGGAAGACCAGAAAAGCTCATATTCACGCACTTATTCTTGTTGTCTTTGGAGTAGTGAAAGAAGTGTCTGTGCTTCAAGGTAGGCAAACAAAGTGTAATGAAAGAAGTGATGGAAGTGGTTTTTATAAACGCATTATTCATTCGAGTGAGGTGCATTGTCAAGACCAAATTCGCATGAGTGCAGCAACCTTCTTTTGGCTAGCCAATCTTGTAAGGCAAAAAGGAAGCCTATCAGATATGATGAGCATAACATTAGAAGAACAATTAGTCATGTTCCTCCACACCCTTGGCCACAATCTGAGGAATTGTAAGATTTCCCACAACTTTGGTCACTCCGGAGAGACAGTAAGCTGATACTTCCACAAGGCCTTGACGACTATCTTAGCACTCCATGTGGATTATCTCATACCAGCTGGGCCAAACACTCCTCCTTAAATTAGTGGGAAGGACCGTTTCAATCCTTACTTCAAGGTAAACCCCCTAGCGATACAAATTTATTTTCCTTAGTGATAATCTTATTACTACGTCTTTCTTGACTATAGCTTTTCTTTCTATAGGATTGTGTTGGAGCAATTGATGGAGCCCATATACCAGTCATTGTCTATGTCGACTTATAGGGTAAATATCGGGATAGAAAAGGGAACTTGTCACAAAATGTTATGGTTGTCTCTTCTTTTGATTATAAGTTTCAATATGTTCTTGCTGGTTGGGAAGGGTCTGCTGCAGATAGCCATGTTCTAGCTTCAGCTCTCAGTAGAGCCAATCCACTTGTAGTTCCCCCTGATATGCCATTTCACATGGTATTTTTACTAAAGAAAATGATAAATGTTTGACGATGTCAATGTTTCACGGTTTAACAATACATGTTATTTTGTAGGAAAATATTATTTAGTCAATGCTGGATATCCAAATGTACCAGGATTTCTTGCACTTACTGATGTACACGTTACCACCTGAAGGAGTTTTCAAGAGCAAACCCTATAAACAACCCACAAGAGTTGTTTAACCACGGACACTCCTCTCTTAGAAATGCAATAGAGCGTACATTTGGAATTTTGAAGCAGTGTTTTCCTATCTTGAGGCATGCAACATCTTATCCAATCATGACAAAAGCACGTATTGTTTTGGCATGTTGCATACTACACAACTTCATTACTATAGAGGACGGTGTTCCATCCGAAGTGGTTATTGAAGAGGCCAATGATCATGATGGGATAAATGTACCAATAATTGAGACATATGGGTTGAGTCAGCGTGATAGGGATGATTGGGGCCACTTTAGAGATGATATAGCAAGTAGGATGTAGGAAGACTACAGACGTAGAGAATAGTTGTAGTTTTACAAGACCTTTCTTTGTTCTTTAATGTGCTTTCATTCCTAACTGGTTATTATCTATGCCTCTTGAATTTGTAAGCCTTGTTGCATTAGGAAATATAAATCATATTGTTGTAATGTTGATGCTCAAAATATGTGTTCTCATAGTTTACATATACAAAATTCTTTGAAAGAAATGAAGCCTGTGTATAATTTCTAACTCTGATTTCTCTTTGATTAACATTCAAGTGTGTATCTTGTTTGACACTTTTTTTTCTAAATGAGGATTGAGAGAATGGTAATGTGGCCCTCAAATTCCAATTCGATCTTTTCATGTGGAAGATGTACTAGATCATATATACTAGAGCATATATAGTACAATTGTATGAACATAGTCGACCATATATAATTACAATACTGATTCAGTGTGCAACAGAATGAACATTGATTCATTGTGCAATAGAATGAACACTGAATCAGTGTTCATTCTATTGTACACTGATTCAGTTGCTCAAGAATACAACTTATCATCATTCTTGAGCAACTGAATCAGTGTCTTGTAGTGTTCGTTTTGTTGCACACTGATCAATGTTCATTCTGTTGCACACTGAATTAGTATTGTAATTATATATGGTCTACTATGTTCATATAGTTGTACTATATACTGATTCAGTGTGCAATAGAATGAACACTGAATTAGTGTTCATTCTATTGCACATTGATTCAGTTGCTCAAGAATACCACTTATCATCATTCTTGAGCAACTGAATGAGTGTCTTGTATTGTTCATTATGTTGCACACTGAATCAGTATATAGTACAACTGTATGAACATAGTAGACCATATATAATTACAATATTGATTCAGTGTGCAACAAAATGAACACTACAAGACACTGAATCAATATTGTAATTATATATGGTCTGCTATGTTCATACAGTTGTACTATATACTGATTCAGTGTGCAATAGAATGAACATTGAATCAGTGTTCATTCTATTGCACACTGATTCAGTTGCTCAAGAATACCACTTATCATCATTCTTGAGCAACTGAATGAGTGTCTTGTATTGTTCATTCTATTGCACACTGAATCAGTATTGTATACACTGCATTTAAAATGCATTTAAAATGTTTGAGATAAGATGTTTTCTTTGGAAATTATATTTTAATTAATGATTTAAAACTTTGTTAACCATTCAATGTCTTTCCCGGGTATTTGATGTGATGACTTAGTGATGAATTCATCCACTGTCCCTATTTGTCTTAACTGAGTTGGATCCTTGAATATAATTTCTCAATACTGAATGAACATAGTAGACCATAGTAAACTGTGTGAACATAGTAGACCACAGTAGACTGTGTGAACATAGTAGACCATATATACATGCATACTTAGCTACATGAAAATGATAATGGATAATAAATAAATATATTACATATTGTTGGATATCATGCATAAATGCAATATTTTGGATTATATGCCACCATTGTATGACTATTTATTTAATATCCATTCTCATTTGCATGTAGCTAATGATTGCATATAACAGGTGGTGTAGGTGATGTCCTTCACAGATCTCATGATGATCATGGAGGATGAGGTTCAAGTAAGCCAGTCAACTTCTTCCTCCATGAAGGTTATGTGGACAAGAGAGATGGAATGAAAGTTCCTAAACTTGCTCCATGATCAAGTTCACCTAGGAAGGAAAGGTGAAAGGGGCTTCAAAAAAGAAGCTTGGACAACCATTGAGAGGAAGTTCAATGCTGAGATGAACCTTGATTTGTCAAAGGAAAATTTCAAAAATAAGCTTAAAGGATGGAAGCAAGGTTTTAGAGTCATGAGAGAGTTGAAGAATATGAGTGGGTTTTCATGGAATGAAGCTACTCAATGTGTGGATGCTAATGACATGGTGTGGGATGAGCTTCTAAAGGTTACATGTTGTTTTGAATATGTTGGTCTTAGCAATATTTCCTTCTTATTAATTTAGATACAAGACAAAGATCTAATTCATTCATCATGACAATAGGCAGAGAAAAGAATTTAAAAGTTCCAAAGTGTACAAGAGACAACCCTTCCAGTACTACAATGACCTAGCCTTCATTGTAGGTAATGACATAGCTGAAGCTACCGCAACTACTATTGCACAAGAAACAGAAGAAGGGCTCAATATGGATGGGCCTGCTTATGTGGATTGTGATGAGGATGTCCCTATGAGTACACCTCTTAACACTACAACTGATTTGGATGATGAATTATATCATTCCAATCAATCAAGTGCAATTGGTCATCCAAATATTTCAACATCGTCACCAAGCAGGGGAAAGAGGAAGAAGGCAACCATGACTGGTTCTTTGGATGTGCTTTGTGAAACTATGAAAAGAATAGAAGAGGACTTTTGTTTGCCTCTTCTAATCAAACTGGACAATTTTGAATCAGATTCTATCTTGGATAGTGTCTATGAGGCTCTCAAAGGCATCCCTGCTTTGAGTTAACCCACTATGCTAAAAGCATATGACACCTTCATGGCTGAAAAATAAAGAGCCAAAGGGTTCTTGAAAATGAATGAAGATGAGAGGGTGCAGTATATTGCCATGAAGTTTGGAGACCTCTAGCTACTTTTTTTTTTTCATTTTAAAGTATTGTTACTTAAACATTGGCAAGGCTAGCCAAGATAATTTTTAAGTTGGCAAGGCTAGCCAAGATACTTGTCTTATCAACACCATACATTGTTTTTGTTTATTAGCTTCTGCACTATATATGCTCTAGTATATTTTTCTGCTATTTCAGCCATGATGATATTGTTTTTACTGTTATTTCATGCTATTTCAGCCATGATGATATTGTTTTTACTGTTATTTTATGCATTATGATATTTTTCTGATATTTCAGCCATGATGATATTGTTTTTACTAGTACTTCATTATTATAAATGGAACGCACCAAGGAGTAACACATGATGAAGATCAATTATAGCGATAATGTTATTTCAGCCATGATGATATTGTTTTTATTGTTATTTCATGCATTATGATATTTTTCTGCTATTTCAGCCATGATGATATTGTTTTTACTTTTATTTCATGATTATAAATGGAATACACCAAGGAGTAACACATGATGAAGATGAGCTCATAATTGTGATATTGTTTTTACTATTATTTCATGCTATTTTAGCCATGATGATATTGTTTTTACTATTATTTTATGATTGTGAATGTAGCTATGCATTTAGATGAGCTCATAAACTAAGCCCAACGCATATATAGTCTTCTTAGGCTGGATAGACTTCATTCTAAATTCAGTTAATACCAGACTTTAAATTACAATTATGAGTTAAGTTGTCTCTATATTAGAATTCCTTAAACTAATCCCAATGCATATATTAGCCTTACAAGAAGTCACGTTGGAGTCAATCATGGTTTCAAATCTCATTCCCATCTAACCAGCTCTCTCCTTTTCTCTATCTATCATGTTCTCTGTTGTGTTCTCCTTTTGTTGATGATGCCTAACATTCAAACTGAGACCTCGATTATATATAATGAGTAGATACATGAAAGCCAAAATGAAGCACATTGTAATTAATGTAGGAACAAGAGCTACAAGTCTGAATTGAATTTGAAAGTAGGACTGTAGGTGTGCTGTCATCATATGTTTTATCGTTTAGGTGGCAGAATTTTAAATTAAAGTGAAATAAAAGGGGCAAAAATAGTGCAAATGTTGTGCATAACAGACTGTCTGCTTTCAGAGGTAGTGGGAGCTTTAAACAATTATTTTCTTTTTCAACTCTAATGAAAAAAGTTCTATATGGAGGAGCATGCTTATTGACATGATATCAAGAGGACTGACATGATATCAGGAGGACTACCCTTCACACTATCTTAATGTCTTATTTTGAATACACTATCATATACAAAACTCTTGCACCAAATCTATAAATCTAGTTTCTATACTCTTTTTTCATTATGATCTACCCTAATTTTTCTAAGCTATCCTTGCTCATATTCATTGTGTATTCTTTCTGACATAGGTCCCCTCTCCATGGACTATCATCATGAATTTCTCTCCATTGTGCTTCTACGACTATAATGGGAGCCTTTCACTCCTCAAAATACACCTAGGTTTCTTAGAACACTAATCCCATGGTGATTGTAGACTGTCATGTCCTCTACCCTATGGGTTACTTATTCCTTCAGGAGAATAACATTATATCTAATAATAGAGAACAAGATCAGGCAGATGAGATTTTTCAGATAAGACTGAAAATTGAGAGGTTCTTTTGCCAGTTTGGTGTTAGTGGTAATGGCAATGAAATTTTTTAAATGTTACCTACCTGCTTAAAAATGGTCCCCAAGAGGTGCTACTTCTACTAAATTCAGGGTAGGCATTGGTTATCATTGACAAAATTCACTAGAGATTGTAGGACCTTTGCTTGTATTGTGAGAGATCTGATACAATCTTCTATTTCTTTGAGTAAGCAAGTGGCCTCCATGGACAAGCATTTGTAGCTACCTTGTGCGCATGTTTTGAGCCTCTCAAGCCATGAAAATTATGATGATGTTGTTGCATATGGGCAGGTTTTAGCGAGTCTGGACAGAAATTCAAAACATAATGCACAAGAAGACTCAAAACACAACACAAAAAATGAATGAAAAACAAAAAATTTGCACCTAAAATGTTCATAGTTATCTCTACTTTTTTTAGGTAGCCATACAATACAAATCCCCCAGTTGCAATGTCATCCTCCCAACACATAGACACATGAAATCCATTCAAGGGTTTTCAAATCCATCAACATGGTTCGAGCTGCATTTGAGAAATCAGTTACATGACTACCTTGAACCTCTATTCCATCCTTTCCTATTGTTTTAGAACCCCCAGAAAAGTTCCAGATCAACCAACTATCCACCGTTCCAAATAATGCATCATTGTCTCTTTCTGATAAGGTGATATTTTAAAAATGACATAGCAAAACTATGGGGACAAACATGCTCTTCAAATTGTCAAGGTGGGTTTTTAAAGCTAAAGATATGGTTGTAAGTGAGCATATTTTCAGAAAAGGATAGCAGGTTCATACACATTTGCAGTTAAAATTTGGTTCAAATAAATTTCTTCCTTCTTCATGTTAGCAATATAGGCATTTATCAAATGTAAAGATAATGGATCCTTAGGACACATGGTTCATGAGTTTGACTAAAAAACTATCGATTCTTTCACATTATAAGACTGTCGATTGCTTTATCAATTAATAGAAAGAAGAATTAGAATGACATATTTGGGGACCACTATACATGATATTTCTATGGGCTACCACTAATTATACATTATTTCATGACATTCCAAAGAAGCTACATAAACTCAACTAACTTTTGAGTATCCTGTACAACTTACACAACTTTTCACTGAGCACCATTCTTTTTGAGTGCATGCACAGTGATTGAGTGATTTGAGCACAGTTATGTCTCTGTTTATATTTTCCTTTTCCTAAAATACTTTTTCCCTCATGAAGTCTAGTCAGAATCAGAAAGGCTTCAGGATGCTTCAAATAGACCCATTATAAACCAAGTGGAGTTGAATGAAAGATCAGGAAAAAGAGAGACTTACAGTTTCGAAGTTTCTTTTACCATTATTCCATGATGCTATACCCATGATTCCAGACTGTTTGTCAGTACTATTATTAAACAAATCTAAGAGAACAAATATACCTCAAACACACCTTTTAATACTAATGTTGATCTAAGCTACAATCAATATGTCGATTGTTCAAATGTAAAAAATATCCAAGGGAGCCAAATATGTCAATCAATGATCCCTCAATACAATGTTCTAATGGCTGCTCCTCTCATGTAGAATATGCTTATTGCAACCAAATTTGAAATTCCTGAGGTTGGTAAGCCCTTCTACTTATAGAGACAACTTAACTCATAATTGTAATTTAAAGTCTGGCTTGTCAATTATGCCTAAGAAGACTATATATATGCATTGGGCTTAGTTTATGAGCTCATCGATAATCCATTTGGATGTTGCATGCTACTCAAGCTATGTAGTTTTTTAGCACATTCAAAATAGTTTTTCAGTTGAAGAAATCTTGAGTGAATGTGCCCAAGCCCTTATACTTAAACTAGTGTATAGAGACAACTTAACTCATAATTGTAATTTAAAGTTTGGCTTGTCAATTATGCCTAAGAAGACTATATATGCACTGGGCTTATTTTATGACAGTGGTAGCTCAGAGAATCTGGTGAGATTAGAATACATGGTTTGTTGTTGTAGCAATTCACAAAAACTACAAGCTGGAGTAGTTTTTGAAAATAGTACTCCAGCTTGTACAAATTTTGTACATTGCTCCAACACCTACTTTTTTCGTTGCCATCTTATATACATGTTGATAGTTCTTCGAGTACACATATGTTGTTCATGATTTCAACTTACAATCTATATTTCTGATGACTAGACATATTTCTAATGTTACTCCTTGATGTATTAAATTTATTATTATGAGTATAGATGTGTTATTAGATCTTTTCAATTTCAAATAGAAAGTCTCTTTAATCAACCATGGATTATTAGAGTAGATTTGATTATGTGGAGTTTCTAAAATGTTATGAAGTGTATTTGAATGAACTCTCATTACTTCTTCACCGCTCATATGTTGTTCATGATTTCAACTTACAATCTATATTTCTGATGACTACACATATTTCTAATGTTACTCCTTGGTGTATTACATTTATTATTATGAGTATATATGTGTTATTAGATCCTTTCAATTTCAAATAGAAAGTCTCTTTAATCAACCATGGATTGTTAGAGTAGATTTGATTATGTGGAGTTTCTAAAATGTTATGAAGTGTATTTGAATGAACTCTCATTACTTTTCACCGCTCATATGTTGCTCATGATTTCAACTTACAATCTATATTTCTGATGACTAGACATATTTCTAATGTTACTCCTTGGTGTATTACATTTATTATTACGAGTATAGATGTGTGATTTTGTTTTGAGTGTCCTTTGATTTAAACCAAAGACTTCAACTTAGCCAAAAAATGTGCAAGTCTACATTAGTATGTTGCTTTATATTGTAATTATAATTAGTATGAATGAACAAAATAATGTCAATGCATTATTTGTCGTTATAGCATTGATGACTTTAGTGAATGTGCTTATGTCAATGCAGTGTTGAGCCATACATGCTGAGGACACCACACACAACAAGTAATCCTAGGCGTCATTTTTGGTGTTGCCCAAATAGAAAAAAGGTCTAGATATGTAATTATATTTTATGTTTATAAATAATGTGACAACTAATCATTTTAGGAAGAACTGATGTAGTTTTTGTATTGCAGGGAAATAGTGGATGTCAGTACTTTCGATGGGTCAATCAAACCACATTTTCGTCTACACCATCTACATCTGTACTTGATGTAGGAAATGACTGCAACTTGTGCAAGGCTCGAGAGGCAGATAGTGCAGCCAAGATTGCTTCAATGGCGAAAGTAGAAATCATATTTATGTGATGCCTTCTTTGTGTAGTTTGTGCACTACTTTGTTGGGACCATATGCGTAAATGTGGTAAATAGAGGGCTATTGTAGATGCATGAAGTTTTTTATAATTTCAAGTAGATACCTTGGACACATTTTGATAAACTCGTAAACTTTTTTGTTGTTTATGACTTCTTTATGATTTTGAATATAAAATAAAACAAAATTAAATATTAACCTTATTACACAAAATAAAAAATATTTATGATTTTCTATATAAAATTAAAAAAAATAAAAAAAATAAATATTTATGATTTTTTCTATAAAATTAAATAAAATAAAAAAATAAATTATTATATTAAAACAATTTAAAAAATAAAATAAAAATCATACTCAAATTCCAATTCCAGTTTCAAAAAGTCGAACCAAACAGAGGAAATACATCTTCTCGCTCATATTCCGGAACAACCAGACGGTCCAAAGTATAATCCGAAAATGAAAAACTGAATTATCAAATCCATAATTTGACCATTTCCAGCATTTGATCAAATGCAACATTTCATAATTCTCACTACCAAACGAGCCCTAAGTGATAGAATTACAACATAGATATGATAAATCTTAGATCACATTTCTTCACAGTTCCATAGTAATAATAGATTGATGGTTTATTTTATCTTATGAATTAATTTTAGAAGTGATGAGAGAAACATTATATTTTTACGATGTGATTTTGAATAATCATTTCTATTACGTAATTCCTTTTAGGTTTTATGTCATAATAGAAACATTTCTATTCTATAATATGATTTTGTCTTCTTAAATAAAGCAAAAGATTTATAAAACAATATAGTTGAAAAATGCTAATGGAATTGTTTCCATTCTATGTTATGATTTTGATTTTTTTCTATCCTACAAGTTAGTTAATAGGTGATAATAGAAATATTTATATTTAATCATTTACTTGTTTAAAAAATAAATAATTTGAATGAAAGTTTATTTTGCTTTTATTTTATCTTATAAGTTATTTTAAAAATTGATAATAGAGATCATCTTATTTTATAATCTAATATGTTTCATTAAATATTTGATGAAGATTTGCTTTATTTTATGATATGATTTGGTTCATTTTATTGTATTTATCAAGTCTAACTAATACTAATGGTAAGTAACTAGAGTAAGGATTAAAGACCACCTCATTTTGTTTAGAGGTGGAAATTTTAATGCTATTAATTTTTTTTTCCATGATACAATTTATTTATTTATTTCAATTTATGAATTATGATATTATGACTAATATTGGGTTCCCAAACTCACACTCTCATTCCCTTGGGTTATAGCTTCATTGCATAGAATAATAAGTAGCATGTATTTGGCTCATGTATAGTAGGCCAATTATTTATAATTAGAATAGAATCTTTGAAATAATGAGGTTATGTGTGTAATAACTTCTAGTGTGTAATTTTTTCTAGGCTAAGTGTCGTAAGCATCAAAATATATCATAATAAAAGAAAAAAATACATTATTACTTACATTCTTTACCTATGTATAAAAATTAGGCATTACAAAAAGTTATGTTACCTAATGCTCTAGTAAAAAAAAATGTTGAGTTTTGTAGGTAAATTTTTGAGCATTACATTTGGTATCAGAGTCCTAGGTCGCAACACTAGGGCATTATTTGGGTCCAAGAATGTGTAGAAAACTTATAAATCATTATGTGGAAGTAGGTTTATAAGTATGAGGTATTTTGCATGAAAGAGAGATCCTCATTATGTGAGGCCTACCTCAGCCTATCATAGCTCAACGTCGATTTTGTAGTTTAGACTCTATAGTTGATGTTTTATTTTGACATACTTAGACTTATTGAACATATGTTATTATTTGAGGATTTGATAGATCCTATGCTATGTTTATTCAACACCTTTATTATTTTGTTAGTATGCTTATTTGATGCTTTATGATAGTTGGTCCAGATAACTCCTATGATTAGGATATGCTACGTTTTGATGATGCAGAATGATGGATATATTTAGATGTTATTATGATGTGAAATTGATATAGTAATTCATGTTTATGCATATTAAGATCGATTGCAAATTTTGTATTATGTTATGATGGATCATTAAAATTGAAGTGCTAGTTGTTTTGATTAAGGGAAAAATAGGTTTTGAAGGGGCCCCAAAACCCTATACAAATTGGTCAGAAAGGATATTCAAAAAAGCATTCTTATATGAGACAGATCAAGACCACAATGAGGGTTTTACAATAGGCTCCCAAAACCTGGAATAAAAAGGTACCAGAAGAAGAAATCTAGAACCCCAACAAGAAAATCCACTGCATAAAAGAATAGAACAATTAAGTCTGGAAGCCCTAAGACTTCCAGCGGTCAACAAAGATAAAACAACTTCCAGCTAAGGTCCAGCTGCCCGCAAAGAAAATCCCAACAAAAGTTATTTCTTTCCTGTCTGGGAACGAAGGGACATATCAAAAGAGGGAAGATGTTTAGATTTTCTTTTTCCTTTCATAGAATTCCACTTGTCTTCCTCTTTCTTCGCCAAATCCTACCAATAAATTGAATCAAGAACTGAGACACCCAAGTTTTGAGAATCAAGATATTGTCCTAGGATAGGGCCAAAAGTTTCCAAAGAAGTTGATTCAAGAGATGAGTTAGTAGCATCTATTCCAGAGTAAGCCAATGAAGTATTGACAGTAGGAGGAGCAGAAGCCTCACAACCATCAGAGCCATGAACAACTAAATCTGTACAAAGAGGTGTTCCAAGGATGGAATCAACACTCGGGGAAGAGTTGGCAATAGTCCCAAGAGGAACATTGGCCTCAACAATCTCCTGAGAGGAGGAAAAAACCTGACAAAAGCTCCTGATAGATGATTCCTTCACAACAGAGTAATGTTGGGAGGAGGGCCCCTTCCACCAAGAAGTGGGTTTTTTAACCTTTTCCAATGTAGACTAATCTGCTAAGTGACCAATTTGAAAACATCTCCTGGATCTAAAGGGGAGTCCTTCATAATCCAAGGATTGGATCCAGGATCCTTTAGGATGCTTCAACATAATATTTTCTGAAAGACCCTTGGAAGAATCCAAATCAACCAAAATCCTAGCATAAGTAGAATGAAGAATATCATCAAATTCCTCATCAACCATCAGAAAGTCCCCAAGAGCCTCACCGACAGCCTCAAGCAGAGACTCTACCCAAAAATGAAGAGGGAGGTTGGGAAGCCGCACCCAAGTAGGAATTTTGGAGAAAGTCTCTGAAGAGGCATCAAAGTTAGGATGCCAAGGCTTCATCATGAGCATGAATTGGGCATCCTAGCTAAAAAAATTATCACATAGAATCAGATTCCCATCAACAAGATTCTCAAACTTAGCAATAAAAAAAACCCTTTGCCAGAGGAAAAATGTGAATAGTTTCAAAAATTATGGGTTTCCATTGGTGAGTAATCCAAGCATGCAGATAAAAAAGACTCAGCCAGAAGCCCTTAAACCTACAGATAAGAGCATGGTCGAAGAAAATAGAGGATGCTCCTTTAATGTCTTTTACAACCTTGTCATCTAGAGAGACAATCAGAGGGTTAGAGACATGGAAAGGGGTAGCACCCCTCTGTCCAGGAGCTAAAGATTGCATAGGGGTGGGAGATTTGCATAGAGAGGAGCCCCCAAGAATGAAAGATTTCTCCCCAACATTAATCAAAGGAGAACCATAGGAGCCAACATCCCCAGCCACCAGAGAGGATCCTGAAACCCTAACTCGACCAGAAGGAGGGAGGGGCAGAGCTGTAGAAGGAGCAGTGTGTGTGGAAGGAAAAGAAGCATCCTCTACACACCCAAGAGGACCCATAGCAGAAGATGAAGGCTTTCAATGACCAAAAGCTGTGGTGGTAGTAGAAACCCTAGTCGCTGCAGTTGAAGACAGCAGTAGCGGGAGCTCTAGACGACGGACCAACAACGAGAGCAATTCTGGGAGCCATAATGTATTTTTTTATTCAAGTGCTAGTTGTTATGTGTTTGATTTATATCATTTATCTTGCTATGTTATTATGGTTATTTCTTGGACTACTGATGTTTGCAATGCGTGTGCAGGAGATTGACCATGGTTCTAAATATGAGGAATCAAGAGTGGATCTATGTTTTATCTATGAAGCCAAGGTTATGTCTAGTGAAGAGACATGAACCTCATTGTCATGTATTTCATTTGTAAAGGTATTTTTGCATGGTTGTATTTAATTAAAAAAAATGTGAATTTATGATTAGTCATGTCATGTGTGTAAAATATTATAATTTAAGTAGTGTCACTTGACACATGTGTAAGATGTGTTGCAATGACTTATCATTTTAACTAGGATTAGTATGACACCAACTGGAGGGTTAACTTGTAGAGTTCTCATGATTACCCTAGGATTAGAAAGTCTCTAGATGGGTCAAAGTTAGTTGAACTCGTGGGTTTACTTTAGGTGAGGTTTTGGAAGGTCAAATAAGCTTCTAGACGGTAGTTATGGTCAAATTTAACTACCCCACTTGGTATACTAGGGGTTAGAGATTAAATTTAAGTCATTATGAGGTTCATAACTCATTAATTACACCTCCTAAATATCCCAAAAATTAAGTGACAATTTTAGAGTTTTGAGAACTTGGGTAAGCCATCTTCTCAACTCCATTTTGTCTTCAAAATCCATTTATGAGGAGGGGAAGATATAATTTGAAGAAGTTATTATTGGAGTAATCCTTCATTTATGACTGTAAGATAGTTGTTGAGTAAGAAACCTTTTAAAGATTTTTTGGTAGACATTTTTCAGTTGTTCACACACTCTCTACTTGTACAGACTTTCTAGAATTGGGAAAGAATTTTGGAGACAAAGCATAGGATAAAGTGGAAAAACACAAGTCTCAAATTTTATCATTTCCATAAGCTTTGGATCTTAGGTTGGTTTTTATACTTTTATGATTTTTAGTGAAAGCTACACTATGTTGTGAAGAAAGCTTGTATGCTCTTTCATGGAGTTTTATGTGTTCTTGTTGAAGAACCCCATTGATATTTATGGGTGTTTTGTTTATTTTTCAAGTTATGTTTTTATCTTTGTATTGAAATTTTGTTAAGGGTGTGTTTAAGGCTCACTTGCCCTTGAGAGGGAAGAGTAACCTTGAGGGGTAAAGGGGTCAGTGATAGCCATTGTTAGTGTAGAGTCTCCCCATTGTGTGGGAGGGATAAACATGGATGTTTTGGTCTCCATGATGGCAAGATTTTCAAATGGGCATTTGGGGGCCATAAGGAGTTATGTTGGCTTAAAACTATGGTTTTGTTGTGAGGATGATTTTGGGAAGGAAGGTATTTTGAGTCCATGTGTGGCATTTGTTTCTTTTTTGTTTACTTGGCTTCTCCTCTTGGGTTTGGTCCACTTTCACCCCTTTGTTAAGGGTCTTTTGAAGACCTTTGTGTATGCCTTGGTTATGAGAAGTTTATGTATTTTCTTTCTTGAAAGTTTTCTGTAGAAATGCTTGTGTGTTACCCATTCACTCCTTATTCCACAAGCTTAGGGGTGGCCTTGTAAAGGCCCAAGTTGGGAGGTGATCCTCTATGGTCAACCTATTTTTATGCAAGCTTATACTTTGAATCTCATGGAAAAAAATTTTGTCTGGAGGTTGTGGAGTTCACCACTTTTTTTTGTGTAGTCTTGTGTTCCTAGACATGTGGCTATTAGATATTCCATGATCATATTTTAAAGAATGGTATTTTGATATAATAAAGAAGTTGTATGAAGTTGTTATTAAGTAAATATGTCAATGAAATATATCTCCTATTACTTGCAAGAATGATGTTTGTCATATTCCTCATTTCTTTCTTTTGAGAAAAAAGAAAATACAGTTTCAAGGGTATATGCACAAAGATGGAGGATCAAAAAGGTGCCACATTCCTTTTTGGCCCCCCAACAACCATAGTGCGTATGCACTATGGCTTGGGTTTCCCAAGACTTAGGCTTGAGAAAATAAAAACATAGTGTGCGCATACTATAATGTGCACACACTATGTAAAAGCTATAAAAGGTCAAGTGTGCCTTTCAAACACTTATTTTTCTCCCATGAACCCATGTTTTAATCCAAGGAGAGCTTCCCATAGCGCCTACACAAAGCATTCTTGTTATTTGATTTATTAAATTAGATAAAGAATGGCTCCACGACGTTGTCAAGTTTGAATCAGAAGAAGAGTTAAGTATTTTTACAGCCAGTGCCTCTTATTTGTATTGAAATTTTAGTTCTGAAGTAATTTTTTTGCTCAAAATTTCTTTTCTTAGATTTTAAGTTTAAGTAGGATTTTTAAATTGATTTTATTTTAATTTCGAAGAAGAAATGATGTCCCTAAAGAAAACCCTCCATCTTCTCCTCATGAACAAATAAATGAAGAAAATAACCAAGAAAATGAACCTCAACCACCTCCACCAATCGAGAAACCTCCTCTTGGAACATAGGAAAAATTGATCAACCAAATTGAAAGAGGGAAAATAGAATTAGAATCTTCAATTATGAGGTTAAAAGATTCTATTGCTACAAATCCTGTTAGGGAAAGATTTGCAAAATCACTAGAATCAATCTTGAACCACGTAGGCTCAACTAGTGGGGAACTTAATCTATGACATGATAAAGGAGAAGAAAAAAAATAATATTATGCAAATAAATTGTCATGCAAGGACATAAAATAGAAAAAAATCACAAAAGATGACATTTGCAAACTCTTTAAAAAGCTAGGAGACACTGATACTCTTAGAACTATAGAAAAGAGGTTCCCAATTGATTGGTGCTTGAATGAAGACGTAAAAAAAAACTTTTGGGAGAGATGGTGGTGAGTATTTGATTCCCCTCCCTAAAAAATCATGAGTTTGCTATATATTTCTTGAGGAAACTCTATTGTGAGTTTGTACTCAAGGAGGTGCCAAATTATTTTGACTTTCCAGATTCATAGGGTAGAAGAGGGGGGTCATCATTTGATAGAGTGGGGGCACATCATGACCCTAACGCACCTAGGGTTCCTACTAGCAAACCACAAATGGATCATGTTAGTATTCCTTTTGTTGTGAAGGAACATGTAGAGGTGGACATACTAGGCATGATTAGTGCTCTGACATAGACTCTCATTTAGTGTGCCACTCTTTTAGTTGAGGGTCACCATGGTCTGTATGCACCCTAAAATGGTCGCCTAGACTTTGGGCCCCATTTATTTGATTTATCAACCCTGAATCATTTTTATCAAGCTTCAATATTTTCAACATTATCAATTTCTTGATCAAGTCCTAATTTCGATCATATATTGGATTTTTATCCTATGGGCTAACCATTTATCCTAAGTCTTTATTTACTTAAAAGAAATATTTTCTCCCCTTTTGATTAAATAAAAAAGCCCCCCTTTTTCCTCTTATCCTAAGTTGCACAAATAAAACATTATTCATGTTTATAAAAAGTGAAAAAGCACAAATAAAGCACTTTTTGTCTCATATGGACATAAAGTCAACCACTATTTTTCTATTGGAGGATACTTGTGCACATGGATTGCTCCTCTTTCAACCTCCACTGTTGATAAGATCTTTTGCCTCTTAATCTCCATGGTCCATTCCTTTGCATTTCTTATAAAAGGAGAGCTCTCTCCTTCATTTATATCCATCTCTTTTATGCTAATGTTATGCTGCAGGTTTTCTAGGTACATTTGGAGCTTTTGAAGACATTGAAGACTTGTTGCTTTCATCATTTAGTTGCATATTTGCTTTCATAGTTGCATAATCATGGCATATTAGCCTAGTTTCCTTTTATGCAATAGATTTAAGCTCACATAGTCTAAATAGGAAGGCTTGGTAATACTTGATCTTTCCTTTCATAGATTAGTTGCATTGTACTTTCATTTCATAGATTAGATTGCATTTCCATTTCTAGTTGCATATTCATTTTAATATAGCTTGCATTGCATTGCATATTTGATTGTTGGAGATATTGGCATTATTTCCCTTGTCTTCACTTGAATTTCTCATTGTGTGGTTGACTAGCAAGGTCATGAGTTCATAGCTCTAGCTGAGAGCAAATTTTGAATCTTGCAACTCCATGCATAGAGAGCTATGGATCAATTTGTGAGGGCTCATTCTTGAGTTACCTTGCATGTAAGGATTCATAGAAGTGCACTCCTTTTGTGTGTACATCTTTGGCGCCCACTGTGGGGCAGAGTAGATAGGCTTTGTCCTTTGTTTCCTTGTATTTTTGTCATTTTTCAGATTATTTTTTAGAAATTTTGCAGGTTCTGGTTTTCTATCTCAGAGTATCGTGCGATACTTCTCAGGAATATCGTGTGATATACCTTTATATAGCAGTGCGACACTTCGCGCGAGAGAAGAATCGCCTGCCAGTACTGAGGTATATCACCTGGTGTCATGCGAAGTATCGCCCGCCCATAGTGTAGAGTATCGCCCAGACTGAGGTTTATCGCCCAGCTATAGTGAACAGTGTCGCGCGATACTGGTGATGTCTGGGGTATATCGCCTGATCTGACAGAGACCTGCATTTCCAGTTTTATCATCCGAATTTGATCATTTTAGCTTGCTGGTTTATTTTACTGCACTTGGATAGGTCTAACCTGCATCTTTTAGCTTGGATAAATCAGTTTATTGCATATTTACATTTGGATTTTGATTTTGCTAACCTTGTTGGTCTAACAAGTTGTGCTTGTAGGTGCTCTCATTGCTTGAAATTTTCTAAAAATGCATGTCAAAGAGGGCTATTAATAGTTTTTGTAGGGCTGCCCTAAGCATAAAAACTAAATCAAGTGCTTGTTTAATTGCTTTCTTTATTAAGTGTGGCATATACTAGTTGTTTCATTTTCATAGGCACTTAATACCTTGTGAAAGGGATCTTGGGGTGGTAGGAGAAGTATGCTCTTCACCTTTAGGTGAAACAGAAAATCTTGACCCATCTTAAGGTTTTGGAAGCAAGGGGGTAATTGAACTCTTTGCTTGGTGTGTTTGGGAGAGATTCTTGAGATAGGGGAGTATGCTCTTCACCCTTGTGGTGAATCAAAAACCTTGAACCTCAAGAGTTAAGCCATTCTTTGTTTAGCTTAGGAATCCTTTAGCGGGCCTGCTCTTAAGAAATCAAGAGGAACGACTCAAGTGGGGACAACCTTGTCATCATTTTCCTTGGTGGCAAGTGATTCCAACTCACTATAATCTCAAGGCTATCAAGGACACCAAAAACCTTGGTAGACATAACACTTGTCTTTGCTTGGTGTGAGTAGCTCATGGAATTGCAACCATGGGGAAAACATTGAGAAAGAATGCTTAAGGTACTCTTGAGGCCGCGAGGTCCTAGTCCTTTATGAGGAGCAAGAGGGGTGTTGTGAATGGAAATCTTTATTAAGAGCCATAGTTAGAAGCTACCCTTATTTAGCCGCTTATCTTCTTAGTGCAAGGATTGATCCAAGTGGAATAACCCAGATCACCCCAAGATACTCACCATATGTGTCCCTTTGGTTGTGTTTTTGACACTTTCGTGACAAAGCCAATATCTCTTGTGGGCAACCACTTGGTGTGAGGCAAGGGGGCATCAAGTTGTGGGCTAAGTTGGTAAGTATTGAGCCTTGACTTTTTAGGATAGGTTGCTTGAAGTGTTTTCAATTGTGTGATACCAGTGTAAACGTTCTCAACATACAAACAATCGGTAGCATTCATAGGGTGCTTTTTCAATTTTGATATCACAAGTGCTTGTCTTGGCAAGGTTGCTTTTGCCCTTTTTTCAAGTGTTTGAAGACACATTTGATCCCATACTGTTTGCAAACCTGTCATTTTACTGCTATCACTATGATCATATTTGAGAAATCAATCCTCAGACCCAAAATTTTTGATCAAACAGACCCAAAAATGCAAATTTTACATAGTTCTGGTCTAGAGTTGAGCAATTCTACAACAGTATCGTGCGACAGTTCGCACTCTCTCAAATTATTGCTCTGCTCAGAGACAAATATCGTGCGATACTTCGCCCCTGCAAAATTTTTGCCCACATATAGTAGGAAGTATCTCCCGGGTATAGTCAGAAGTATCGCCTGATGTCAAGCGAAGTATCGCCCGGTATAAGGTATATCGCCCGGTCTGCCTGGAGTATATCGCCTGGAAATTTTTGACAGTATTTCTAGTTTCAGTCTTTTAGGTTGCCAACGTACGACTTGATCTTTGAGTAGGTTATTTGACCTTACTGTTAGAAGCTTGTTTTGGCTGCAAATTGCTAACTTTAAGTCTCCTAGGGTGATTTCAATTGATTCACAAGGTCACTTTGGATATAATTTGTCAAGATTAGAGAGTTGTTTTTAGTGAAAAAAATTGTCTTTATAATTGTTGATTACATTCTTGGAGAATTTTGGTCCTCTTATTGTCCAAATCATTTTTCATTTAATCTCAATTATATTTTGGCCTAGTCCAACCTCCTGATTCAAAAGTGCAAGGGTAGTCACCCTTTGATTTAAAGCACCTCTTTGACAGTGTTGGTAAAGCCCCTTTTTCTATCTTTGCATTTTCATTTTTGGACAATAGAGAACTTTTATTAGCCTAGTTTGGTGTTGACACTTCAAGAGATCATTTTGACATTAGGAATCTCTTTCTTTCATGTCAGTTACAAAAAGGTACCAAGTCAATCAAGAGAAATGACCCCCTGTTGTCTTTAGCTAGTTACCACCATTTAAGACTCGTCAACAACATAAAGGAAAGGAACCCCTTTTTGATCAATCCCCTAAAAGTGAACCTGAAGTTTGTTTTAATCCTAGTGAAGTGAGTACCTCTTTAGCACCACTTTCATCAAGTATGGATATGAGTTACACTTTCACGTGACAACAAAGAGAAGCAATGAACCAAACCCTTGATGACATATTTCAACGACATAGGGGTAACATGATGTCTACTGGGTCTGCATATGCTAGTCTGCCAAGATCACCCCCTATTGGCACAAGGCATCACTCAAATTCAGGGTCACAACACGAAGACCAGAACAACAGATCTAGTGATCACCATATTAATGTAGCTAATGTAATCAGACGTTCAAGGCAATCTTCCCCACTAAAAGATACCTCTAGATATGCAAGTAAAAGATTGCAAAGCATTTAAAGAGAGAAGCAAGCCTATTTAGATGAACAAGCTGCTAAAAAGGAGAGATTTAGACAATTAGAAGAAGAGGAACGTGCGCTATTGGATATAAGAAAAAGAGCCACCCAAGAAGAAGAAGATAGACTCTATGCGCAACAACTCCAAAACCAATTCAATGGGAGGGGTACCAATAGTGGGACCAACTCACCCCCATCTACACCCTCCCCAAGTCCTAGAAGAAGGTCAAGAACGCCCTCGAGATCCCCAAGTCCTAGAGGTAGAAGGATTTTGAGATATGACCATCATAGGAGACAGTCATCTCATAGACATTCAAAGCAACCCTCCCAACGAGCACACCATGGATCACAACATGGAGGAAGTTATGCTAAATTTGATCATATGGATTTCATGACTATGCAACAAGAACCATCCTTTCAAGCATATGTGGAGAAATATGTGGAACAAAACAAAGATCAATTCTTGGAAAGTCTTATTAACAAAGGCGCTAAAGTTCCATATAATTTTGATGTTCACCAAAAGATCAAGAAACAAAGTCCTTCAACTGATGAGATGATCTTACAAATGCAAAAGGATATAGACAAGATGAAGGCTCCCAAGAGTACGTTCCATTTGGACTCCATATGTCCTAACCCAATTGACAAAAGTGTTGTGATGGTAGAGTTTCCTAAGAAAGTTGAGTTTCCAACATATGACAAATATGATGGCACTGGTGACCCTCACGACCATGTTCGACAGTTCTACATAATGAGCTTTTCCTTTCACCATGAAGACTCCTACTTGATGAGATTATTTCCAAGGAGTTTAAAAGGTCAAGCCATTGAGTGGTTCACTAATCTTTCCCCTCCAGTAAAGACATTTAAAGAACTTGTCCAAAGGTTTGTTCAGCATTTTGCTTACAATTTATCGAGGTCGGTCACAATGCTTGATTTGTGCAAACTCAAGCAAAATCAAGGGGAATATTTTGTCACCTTTTTACAACGATGGAGGCAATTGTGTTCAAAATACCCAAGGAAAATTCTTGAGGAGGAGAGGATTGATATTATTGTGAGCAATCTAATACCAGAGCTAAAATATGAAGTCAAGAAAATCCCATTTAATTCCTTTGATACTATGGTAGAGGTGGCATGTCGTATTGAGGATGTCCTAAAAGAACAAGGAATTTTGGCTAAACCAACAAATAACAACAATAGCCAAAATAACAATGCTAATGGTAACAAGGACAAAAAGAACTCCTATTGGAACAAGAACAAGCAAGTGGTCAACGACGGAGTGGTTGACTCATCTCAACCCAAAAATGAAGGAGTTCTTAACCTCTCTCATGCAGTCCAAGCTATGAAGCTGCAAACGTCCTCAACATAGCAAGACAAACCTAAGTATCAAGGGAGATCTAAAACAGAGAAGAGGCAATTTACCAAATTGGGAGAATCTTATGCAGATGTTTTTAAGACATTAGTTGCTCATAGTTTGGCACACCCTCAGGATCCCGCAAAACATCATATACCGGATCCTTTACCTCATTGGTGGGATGCGAAGGCTTTTTGCATTTTCCATAATGGGATTGGACATGACATAGAAAATTGTTTTAAACTCAAGCATCTTGTCCAAGACCTTATTGAAAAAGGACAATTACAAGTTGATGGTTTAACTACTAATGCGGATCATAAAGCCTTTAAAGAACCCTTGCCTAAATATGAGAAAGGAGAGAATTCTAACAATAAGAATGGCAAGGCGGCTATCAACTACACCTACACAAATGCGGAGAATGTTATTAACATGCTTGAAGTGGTGGATGATAGTGTCAAAATGATGAGAGGAAAAGACCCTTATGGATATGATGTGGGTTCCACGCCTATGCTTGATGAAGGACCCATTGTGGTTCTAAGAGGTCCTCATTCACGAAGGATGTCCCAACCCCTCAATGCAGTCACTAGGAGTCAGGCTCAAGCACCCATTGTTATTAGAGGTCCTAGCTCTAGTAAGTCTAAACAGCCAGTGTCAAAAGGTGTGCTTCCCAAATCTACTGTCGGTTCTGATTCAAATTATAATCTTATTGACCAATTACAATGCACGCCAGCATAGATATCTATTTTTGAGCTTTTGGAATTGTCCCCTAAACATAAGCGTATTCTTGAAGATGCTTTGTGAGTAGCTAATGTCCCTAATGATATAGATGTAGATCAATTCTAGAATATGGTCAACCATTTGGCTAGCCCTCATTACCTCACTTTCTCAGAAGAAGACAATAAATCCCTCAACCACCCACATAACTTGGCCTTACACATAGAAGTCATGATTCATAAAACCCGTGTTAGGTGCGTGTTGATAGATGGGGGTGCAGGGTTGAACATTTGTACCATCAGTTTGTTGAAAGCTTTAGGATATTCTGAAGCAGTTATTGACACAAGGAAAAAGATCACAATCAAAGCATATGATGAAGTAGAAAGGAGTTCTAAAGGATTAGCAGTTTTACCAATTCGTATCGGTCCAGTGGAAAAGGATATTTTATTTCAGATTGTTGATGTTGGACCTTTAGCCTACAACATTTTGCTAGGTAGGTCATGGATTCATGAGATGCAAGTGGTTCCATCGACATATCACCAGTGTGTCAAGTTTCCTCATAATGGTGTCAAAATTTGCATACCTGGGGATAGCACTTTATCAGTAAATAACATTTCTGCAGGATCTCATGTACCTTTGAATAGGGAAGCTGATAGTTCTAATGTCTCACTTGATCAATGTAAGGGTAAATTCAAGACCTTAGACCTTGGCATGGGAGATTACAAGATTGATTCTTTTACAAAGTTGCCAATTTCTCCTAGGTCTTATGGGAAGCCCTCACCAGATATGAAACCCTCTTCGTCAGCTATGACACTATTTGGAAAGTTTGTTGAGTCTTCAGTTCCCATTCAGGAAGAGAAGGAGGAAGTTACCGTCAGAGATTGGATCTATCATGAGGAAAAGTACCAACATAATGAAAATTTTTCTCCTTCACCTAAAGTCTATGGGAGAGGGTATACATTGGTCAAAAATATGGGATATCCAAGACATGGCCCCCTTAGTCACAGATTAGATGCCAGGGCTGAACCTTTGAACCATGCCCTTTTTTCACGAAAGGATAAATCAACAAAGGGTTTGGGCTTTGAAAGTAACGAATCAACAAATACCGCTGTCCTAGATGCAACAGATAGTGATTCTGAATACACACCTGACCTATCTAATCAACAAGACATGACAGATGATTGGGTCCCTTCAACAAATCTTCTTTGGGGAGATTTACCAGATTTGACAATTGACAATACTCCTATCCTAGCTGGATGGATAGTGACTATATGAATGCTAGACTGACAATGGAAAATGTTGCTAGTAATCTTGAGGCTTCTACATCATGAGGCCCAAATAATGATTCAGAAACTGATTCACATGAGTTTGAATGGGACTCACTTTCAGATGCTACAGTTGATTTGGACATGGATGTTGTCCATACATATAGTACTCAACCCGATGTGCCCAATGAGCCTAGTGTAAGACTAGAGGATTGGACTCCTCGAATCACCTTAGTGGACGATGCTTCATTTGGTAGGATAAGTCCTAATTCGGGTATCTTAGGGGAAGACTTGATGAATCCCAATTGTATGATCACCAGAGATAACACCTCTTACATAAACAATGTTGAACCAGCCATTGACCTACCCCTTGTTCACTATGACCTAATCGACTGGTCTCAGTGCCATCAAGAGCCTAGACTCCTCACTTTTCAGAATGACTACGAAATTGCTTGTCATTTAAATGCCCTCAACCCCGTAGTCTCTTCCATCAGAGAACCAACAACAAGTATGACAAAGCCTGATATTAAGTACCTCAGTCTAAAAATAAAAGAAAAAGAAAAAAAGAAAAATAGGTCTGATGGCGAAAACCACTTTGTGGTGGTATCAGAACCAAAAATAGTAAAAACAAATGACATATCCGATGGTGAAAACCTCATTGAGGCACCTAAGGATGGGGTACTTAATAGCTTGCCAAGTTACTTTCAAGACAGGTCATCAGTTCTCATTGAGCCTACACAACCAGTGAACTTGAATACAAAAGAGGCTCCCCAAATTGTGCACTTAGCTCAGTCTCTATTAGTTGCAGAAAAGGAGGCATATAGAAAATTTTTGCAAAGAAAGAAAATTAATTTTGCTTGGACATATTCTGACATGCTAGGGCTTGACACTAATCTTATTATGCATCATTTATCCATAGCTCTAGAAATAAAACCAGTCAAACAAAAGTTGAGGAAAATGCATCCTCACATAGCTCTCCTTTTTAAAGCTGAATTAGAAAAGCTCCTCAGTGCACGATTTATTTAGGCTATTGACTATGCTGAGTGGATCTCCAATATTGTTCCAGTTTCAAAACATGATGGATCTATTCGCATTTGCACAGACTTTAGAGACCTAAACAAAGCATGCCCAAAGGATGACTTTCCACTCCCAAACATAGACATGATAGTGGATATGACGGTGGGTTATGAGATATATTCCTTAATGGATGGGTTTTCTGGATATAAACAGATAAAAATAGCTCCTAAAGATCAAGAGAAAACAACTTTCACATGTGCATGGGGAACCTACTGTTGGAACGTCATGCCATTTGGCCTAAAGAATGCGGGAGCAACATACCAACGAGCTATGACCACTATCTTTTATGATATGATGTACAAAAATATGGAAGATTATGTGGATGACACCTTGGCTAAATCTAAAAAATGGGATACACACCTCAATGATTTGGAAGTAATTCTAGATCGCATGGAATAGTTTCAGCTTAGATTGAATCCAAAAAAGTGTGCATTTGGAGTTACCTCCGGTAAACTTCTAGGATTCATAATTTTAGCGAAAGGAATAGAGGTTGATCCTGAAAAAGTCCAAGCTATCTTAGACATGCCTCCTCCAAGAAACGTAAGTCAAATGAGAAGTCTTCAAGGATGACTCCAATCCATACGGAGGTTTATTTCACAACTTGCAGATAGAGCACAACCTTTCAATAAAACATTGCATAAAGGAGTCACATGTGTGTGGAATGAGGATTGCCAAAAGAGTCTTGATCAAATAAAACAATATTTGGCTAATCCTCCAATTTTGATGCCTCCTATTCCAGGGAAACCATTGATTTTGTACATCTCAGCAACAGAGTCTTCCTTGGGGGCATTGTTGGCTCAATTGGATGACACTGGGAAAGAAAGGGCCATATACTATATCAGTCATACTCTAGTATCTTACAAGATCAATTATAATAACATTGAGAAGTCTTGTCTTGCAGTAGTGTTTGCCTCCCAAAAGTTTCGACACTATATGCTTGCTCATACTATACACTTGATTGCAAAAATTGATCCTCTTAAGTACTTGCTTAATAAGGCTGCCCTCACGGGTAGACTTGCTAAGTGGATGATGGTTTTATCTGAGTTTGATATAGAGTACATTGAGAGAAAGGCCATAAAAGGGCAAGCTATCGCTGATCAGTTAGCTGATTTTCCAATTAAAGATAGTGTGCCTATTCAGGTAGAGTTCCCAGATGAACACATTTTATACATGACCACTCGCACTTGGAAGATGTTCTTTGATGGTTCCAACATGCAAAATGGATCAGGTGTGGGAGTATTGTTTGTTTCCCCTCATGGGTATAATATACCAAAATCCTACAAACTTTTATTCCCGTGTACAAACAATATTGCAGAGTATGAAGCATTAACTAATGGATTGAAATTAGCTATAGAATGGAACATAACAGAGCTGCATGTCTTTGGGGATTCACAATTAATCATCAACCAAGTCAATCAGGAGTATCAAACCAAAGATGACAAATTGATACCTTAAAAAAAGATGGTTGATTCCTTGAGATGTTACTTTACCTTTGTGACATTTCAACAAATCCCTAGAGCAGAAAACAAAGCTGCAGATGCTATGGCTACATTAGCTTCACTCCTACAATTGGAACAACATGAATCCAGGTTTGAGTTCCTGGTGGAAGAGCTACACCATCCCATATTTGACTCATCTGAAAGCAATGTCATTTGTACCCTTGTCACTCATGAGTCTTCCTGATATGGTGCTATCTATTTGTATCTCCGTGATGGCATCATTCCTGACACATTCAACCATTCTGAACACTGAAACCTCATCTGTAATGCATCTTGCCATACCCTTATCTCTGGTGATTTATATAGGAGGGGTTTAGATGGGACACTTCTTAGGTGCTTGGAAAAGGAGGAATCCAACCAAGCGTTAGCAGACATCCACGATGGCATTTGTGGTGGACACTCTAACAGTCTTGCCATGGCCCAAAGGTTGCTTAGGGCGGGGTACTACTGGCCCACAATACAAACTGATGCAGTAGCTTTCTCTAAATCTTGTGAGAAATGCCAAAAACATGGTAACCTGATTCACGCTCCAGGGAGGGAGCTAATTCCTTCTATTTCTCATTGGCCATTTCAATGCTGGGCCTTTGACCTTGTTGGGCAAATTCACCCCAACTGATCAAGTGGAAATAAGTTTATCATCACAGCTACTGATTATTTCACGAAATGGGTAGAGGCAATCCCTCTTTCTGTTGCCTCGGGCAAAATAGTTTCACTCTTCATCCTGAATCATATTATTTGCCAATTTGGAGTACCTTCTAAGATTATTACTGATAATGGAGGATAATTCAAGAACAAAGACCTAAAGCATTTATGCAAGAAGTTTAAAATCAAGCAACATTGGTCCTCCATTTACTTCCCACAAGGAAATGGACAAGCAGAAGCCTCTAATAAAACCATTCTTAAGATTCTTCATAGGACAGTGCACAAGAATGGTAGGGATTGGCACTTGCAAAGCAATCCAGCACTATGGGCTTATAGAACAAGCATTCGCACACCTACAAGAGCCACACCTTTTGCTCTCACCTATGGCACTGAAGTACTATTACCTTTACAAGTAGAGATTCCTTCACTTAGAGTCTCACTCAAAGGTTTGATTACAGATGAGGATTATTGTGCCATGAGGTTACAAGAACTAGAACTTCTAGATGAGAGGCATAAAGCTTCCTTTGATCACATGAGAGTATACCAGAAGTGTATGTCCAAAGCATTCAACAAGAAGGTTTTCCCTAGAGAATTTCAGATAGGTGATCTTGTTTTGAGAGAGAACCCTAAGAATCAACAGAACAGAGAACAAAAGGGAAAGTTTGAACTCAATTGGCTTGGACCATATGTTATTACAGCAACTTTTGGTGCAGGTGCATATTTACTATCAGATTCAAATGGAGAACAGCTCCCTGATCCCATCAACATTTTTCACGTAAAGAATTTCTATCCTTGATACCCATTTTGTCTAGGGACATCCTTTGTATATATTTTATGATCCTGAAAAAATACCAAAAACATTCATATATGATGCTGAAAAAATCCTAAAAAGCATATATAGTCTTGAAAAATACAAAAAAATCAAAAAATTCAAAAATTCAAAAAAAAAAAGAAAAAATTGCAATAAATCCAAGTGGTGAAAACCTGGAAACAGGTGCTACTTGAGGCCTTTGCACCCTTATTTGTTAGCATGCATCCTCGACACTTAGCCTTTTCTCCATCATGCCTTGACCTTATTTTGACTTGGTCTAGAATTGGTCTTTATCTTTGTCTAGGGGGCATAACTATTCGCATAGGTCCTTTAGGTGCGTTTGTCTCTTGGGGCATTTCAAAACAGGTGTTTTTTAACACCACCCCAAATAGTGTTTTTCAACACTACCCTTGCGTCGAGTGTTTCTTAACACTTATCAGATGTCTTACCTATAGTCTAAGTATGATGCGATATTGCTCATTTGCAGATGCGATACTCAGAGTTTGACTCTATGACCGACACACACACACACTTAAACAATCAAATCGTTGAGATATGTTGACTTTATTTTTCTTTGTGTGCTGTCTATGAGGATTTCTTTGATGAGTGGTCTCTCCCTGAGAAATTTTTGATGATGCATAGCTAGAAGACTGAGGGTATGAGAACATGTTTTATTTCTTTATTTTCTTGTGGGTATATTTTGTTGATCCTCACTATCATAAGCGTTTTTGCTGGTCGTACTTGACACTAAAGATTGACAAGGTATTATCCTTGACTATTTTTATGCGAGTGCATGCTTCTAGTTATCCTGACTTTCGTGTGTCTGGATACAAGCATAATCTTGCTATAACAAACTTAGGTGATCTCACTGCCTTAGTCATCTTGATCTACATGTCTTTGATGCCTAGGTGGGATTTCCACATTCCTATCTGATATAGATCATATTCAGATCCACATAGTTATACTAGTGTTTATTGTATGATCTTACGACGCTACCTAATGCTCGATGATGATAATTAGATGTCTATAAACATTGTGACCTTGCAAGTCAACCACTTTTCATAGTAGCTTGCATTTCTAGGTTCATGTTAGTCTAGTTTTGCATCTTGCATATGGAGAGAGCTCTCATTTTCATCGTACATGGACCTGTTAGTCAATTGCGTTCACCTTTTGCTTCTTCTCGATCATGTCTTTCACCTCTTGTCTTTCATATCACATTCTTTTCTATTCCTATAGCATTTTGACTTTTTGACCTAATTTTCAAAACACCAAGGAATTGCGTGAAAATTGCACCACTACCTAATTTTGACGTCCTGGATCCATTTTCAGACTTAAAATCAAAATCTGAGGTCATCTTGATAGTCAAAATTGTGTTTCAAAATTTTCCTTTCTTCTGTGCAATTGATTGACTTTTGAGGCATAATTTGGTGTTCGGTGGAATTTCTCCCTTCCATGTCTCTCACATTTTCTCGTCTTTCATTCACCCTACTTCTTTTCTTCTATTTCATCGCTGGGGCATGTTTCATTGCCTAATGGTTAACCTGTTGACCTTGACCTTTGATTATGATTTCATTATGATTTGATCAACCTTATCAATTTTGTTGTCTCTCCTCTACCGGATTTCAATTTCGACTCCGAGGGGGCAGTATTTGTGGGATTCTCATCCCTAATTATCTTGATTCAGCTATCTTTTGTGAGCTTTTTCTCAAAATTGAGATTCTTATCTCCCATTTTTAGACTTGATTATTGCCTAGCAGCGACGGTGATAGTTTTGTCTAAAGCTTGATTTGCACCTAGCAGCGATGGTGTTGGTCTAAGATTTTGTTTATGTTTTGTCTTGATATGATCCTGAATCGACCTCATATCTGAGTTGTTTTGTGATCCCAAATTGATCTCACATTGCAACTTCATTCTTTGACCACATGTGTTCCCAAATCGATCACACATTAGTCAAAGAGGGGAAAATGTATGCACCCTAAAATGGTTGCCTAGACTTTGGGCCCCATTTATTTGATTTATCAACCCTGAATCATTTTTATCAAGCTTCAATATTTTCAACATTATCAATTTCTTGATCAAGTCCTAATTTCGATCATATATTGGATTTTTATCCTATGGGCTAACCATTTATCCTAAGTCTTTATTTAATTAAAAGGAATATTTTCTCCCCTTTTAATTAAATAAAAAAGCCCCCCTTTTTCCTCTTATCCTAAGTTGCACAAATAAAACATTATTCATGTTTATAAAAAGTGAAAAAGCACAAATAAAGCACTTTTTGTCTCATATGGACATAAAGTCAACCACTATTTTTCTATTGGAGGATACTTGTGCACGTGGATTGTTCTTCTTTCAACCTCCATCGTTGATAAGATCTTTTGCCTCTTAATCTCCATGGTCCATTCCTTTGCATTTCTTATAAAAGGAGAGCTCTCTCCTTCATTTATATCCATCTCTTTTATGCTAATGTTATGTTGCAGGTTTTCTAGGTACATTTGGAGCTTTTGAAGACATTGAAGACTTGTTGCTTTCATCATTTAGTTGCATATTTACTTTCATAGTTGCATAATCATGGCATATTAGCCTAGTTTCCTTTTATGCAATAGATTTAAGCTCACATAGTCTAAATAGGAAGGCTTGGTAATACTTGATCTTTCCTTTCATAGATTAGTTGCATTGTACTTTCATTTCATAGATTAGATTGCATTTCCATTTCTAGTTGCATATTCATTTTAATATAGCTTGCATTGCATTGCATATTTGATTCTTGGAGATATTGGCATTGTTGCCCTTGTCTTCACTTGAATCTCTCATTGTGTGGTTGACTAGCAAGGTCATGAGTTCATAGCTCTAGCTAAGAGCAAATTTTTAATCTTGCAACTCCATGCATAGAGAGCTATGGATCGATTTGTGAGGGCTCATTCTTGAGTTACCTTGCATGTAAGGATTCATAGAAGTGCACTACTTTTGTGTGTACATGGTCAGTCTTGGAGGGGGCATATTCATCAATCATGTGGATCCTTGTGCACATTTGGTACTACTGAGAGAGAGGAAGATGATGATGGAATGATGACCAATGATTTTCTAAATATGACATTTGGCATTGACACACAGGTAAATATTTACAAGTTCATTAAATTTCTTTGATCATATTTCATTTATAAAAGAATAACTAATTAATTTAGTATCTATTGATTATGATCAACATTTAGGGCAAGAGTGTCAGTGGCAATGGCAATGAGCATCCAATCCCCTTCTGTACTTCATTGCCAACTCCATAAGTATGTATCGAATAAATCATTTTAATTAATATATTTGATTATTATGTAATTATATGAATGATTGTATCATAACTTAATGTGCATGTGCATTAGTTCATTGGTGGACCATCGACATTCACAATAGACAGTGAAGGGCATCATGCCACTTTCCTTGAGGTATCTTTATTTGCATGTTAAATTTTATTTAATTGATTATATTTAATTAATAAATCAATGAATAACTAAATTACTAGAAAACTTATGATCAAAATCCAGAGGCAAAGTGGTCATTACGGTGATCACATTCCAAATGTATTAGTGACAAGTATATATGTAATTTAATGAATTATAATTAACATGTTAGTAGTATGTTCTTATATGAATGGTTGTCTTATAAATTGCCATGTACATGTGCACTAGTTTTATTGTTGGAACTTCGACATCAACACCGCACACTAAAGGATATGGTGGAACCTTCACAGAGGTACCATTTATTCATTAGTAGGGTTGTAAAAAATATATGTAATCTTGATAACTACATAATACTTTTGTTGTTTCATTTTTAGTTATTGACATCAGAGACTCCTCCTTTTGTTCATGATACTTTGGATCATGGAGTAGCTGTAGGAGTAGCTAGTTCTGAAGCACTGACTAAGGTATGAAAGAGATCACTTAATTTTAATTGTTATTTTAATATTTTGTATTGATTTTTTTAATGATATTGATGTATGTATTTTAATTATTATTTTGATCATTGTTGTATGGACTTATTACTCCAGATCGCCAGCATCCACCTTCGGTGGATGTACATAGTGACTATTTGCTACCGGTAAGCGAATATTCTATTTTATGTCATTGTATAATTCAATTTTGATGTATATTAGTTATTGATGCTTATACTTTTTTTATCAGCTCGAGCTATAGAAGAGTCTAGACAGGAGGACTAGTGAGCGCACTTGAAAGACTACAACATCCACTGCATCTCCATCGACGCGTGACGATCAAAGATAGATCAAGATTTGTTTTCTTCCCCTGGAGAGAAAGGACTAAATTAGGGATATAGATTGTATGCCTATATGGCATTAGTGGATATATTTTTTGTATATTGTATAAGTGACACGTTGTACATCCATTTGGCTTTGAGGAAGCCAGTTTAACAAAATTAGATATATTCGATATATGACATTATTGGACATATATATTTGGCTTCATGCCCTACAAATATATATAGTTTATGTTTTAGGTATGCAATTCATGTGTCAGGTGTATTGATGTATACTAATTTATGTTTATGTGGATGTCTTATGCTTTGTAAATTTCCCATGCCTTATAGCTATGCTTGTATGTTTATCGATGTATATTTTTACTATATGATTTATACTTTATTAGAATATATATGTTTTATTTTGATGCAGAGGCTAGTGGTGGATTTGTAATCTTCATAGGAGAACATCAGATTTCTCTTGTGTTTTGTAACAACACTCTAATCTTTCCTTGAACCAAGAATTAACTCCAAGACCCAAACCACATACTAGACCTATCAGAGATCAAACTCAACATCTTACAACCCACTAGACTCCACAACTTTAGATTCTCTCCCACATCTTCATACCCAATCACTCAACCGTACTTCATGTCCCATGATTTTTCTCAAACTAACTGATCAAGAACCCTTGAATCTCTTGATGGGTGTTCCAAAACCTTAAAAGGTTCTCAACATACTCTAAACATCTCATCTCCCATATTTAAACTCATAATCTTTAGTGGTTATCTTCCTATAACCAAACTGTTCTCTTTAGGCCTATCCTACTAACCCTATCTAGCGAGAAATTTTCATATTTCTCCAAATTATTTCAAATGACTCCCCCAAAAAATTAAGGATCCAAATACCCATTTCTAATTTATTAAACATATGTTGAAACCAAGCCCACTTGTTTCAAAAATTCTCCTCCAAAAATTGTTGCTCTATTTCCATGTCTAGGCCTAATAGCCCCATTTTACAAAGCAACCATATCATGGTTGTATCCCCTAACCTTTCCACTCACTACAGTATCTTGAAAGGAAGTAAAACCAATGATTTTGACATCCTTTAGGCCATGGACCCTCTGCACATACCCCAACTCACAAACCCTCACCAAATCAAGCCTATAACTAGGGATTTCTCACAAATGGCTTAAAAATCACTTCTTGGATCCACTCTTTGATCCTACACCATGTCTTCAACATTTCCTAACATGTTCCAAAGGAAAAACACCCTCTATTCATCCCAAACTCCTTCTACTACACCCATGGCCCTTACTTCATGCACCTTTCACCCTATCAACTTGCATAATTTGGTAATTACCCTACATATTATTAAAATTATACATAATAAGGGAAAATTATATAATATTCAAGTTTCGGATCCATCCCAAAGCTATAGTAACCACTTTTAGTGGATGGATCCAACTAATTCATCATTTGTTCAATGCACAAACCCACTGCTGGTACAAGACAATGACGTAGAATGCACTCAAAAGTGTTAGTAACTAAATCTAAAGTGCTTCAAAATTATGGCACAAATGGTTCGATGAGACGACAAATGGTTTGAAAGATACGCAATTTTTCTCATTTCAACTAAGGAACACTGCAAGTTTTGACATCAACCGAGATTGTGTTGCCAAATTTAAATGAATTTGAATCTCCAAAAACTGAGATAGGTTTTTGAAAGCCTCAGAAACAAAATCATGTACCACCTAAAATTTTGATGATACCTCACATGAGCTCTGAGATATGACCCTTTAAATATCACCGATTTCCTATTGAGTGCAACTTGAGGGGCACTTTGGTTTGGAGAGGTCGACATCATTTGAGCAAGTCTGTGTTTAAAATGAGGTTGCCACTAGAATTTTCCCAGCCAATTGGAGCTGTTGGCATAGACGGTTTGATGCTACAACAGACGGTTTGAAAGATACACAATGTTTCTCATTTCAAGTGAGGAACAATGTGAGTTTTGACATCAACCAAGATTGTGTTTCCAAATTTAAACAAATTTAAATATCCAAAAAATGAGACAGGTTATTATAGGCCTCAACAATATGATCTTGTAGCACCTAACGGTTCAATGATACCTCGTAAGAGCTCTAATTTTTGACCCCGTAAAAATTTTTGATTTCATGTTGAGTGCACCTTCAGGGACACTTCAGTCTAGAGTGGTCAGCAGCATTCGAGTGAGTCTGTGTGCAAAAAGAGGTTGCCATTAGCATTTACCCAGCCAATCGGAGCTATTGGCATAAATGGTTCAATGCTACGATGGATGGTTTGAAAATTCTGTAATATTTCTCATTTCAACTGAGGAACACCTTGACTTTTGATATCAACTGAGATTGTGTTGCCAAATTGAAATGAATTTGAATCTTGAAAACTGAGATAGGTTATTGTAGGCATCGACAATACGATCCTGTAGCTATTGGAAATTTGATCGAGTAGGATATCATGATATTGTCATTATGGAAACATACATTCAGTGTTAAGACAACATGATCCAAAGAGGAGTACTTATGAAAACTGACTAAGTATAACAATTTTTATTTATCTACACAAAGACTATTTTGATAAGCGAAGATCACAAAATAACTCTTAGTGCATGCACACTTGAAATCAGATTATACAAGGTATATTGAGGCTACAGCTAAGAGCGCAAGCTTGTATGGCATGTATGGACAAAGATATTAATGTTTTCCAGAAATAGTGTTGAGATTACCATAACACAGTATTGATTAGCAAATGACTATTTTGAGCTAAGGGATTATTTTGTTTATCAAAATAATGACTTAACTAATTGGGGACAATATCTTAGATGTTAACCCTAAGGAAACAAGAGTTAATATTATGTTTTGATAATATGGAAGCTAACTAATAAGCTGTATTTGAGATAGCTGGTATAAAGAAGGATATTATGTTATGAAAAGTTATGTATGATGTTTGAGGCTAATGAGAAGTTGTAAAGAGATTATTTATTGATGTATTATGAAAAATATGATATATGATCAAATCAGTGCGAATTGATAACAAGTTTTGTGAAGAGCCTAAAAGTTAGATCTGAATGTTGAAGATATTCAACAACAGTAAAAGGTTTTTGTATGAACTATCTTTTGTATTGAAGACTATCATTGTATATTTCATGTTTGGGTAGTGGGCTCATCTTGTATACATTCATATTTTTTAATACCAACTCCTAACAAGGTTTAGGCTCTTAATAAGGCCTAAAGTCCTCTAACAAGGACATAGACACTATACGGATGTAGAAGACTCCTAACAGGGTCAATATCTCTAACCATGTACTTTTGATTAGTGGATCATTTGTGGGTATCATCCCCACTGGGGTTTTCCCTTGGCTAGAGTTTCCTCGAGAATAATCATGGTGTTATGAGTTCCTTTATTTTATGGTTGTATTTATTGTTCAATTTTTTCAATTTAGTTTCTTATGCAAGTTACAAGTTAATTACAGATATCCATAAGTGGGTAAAAGTAAAAGT
This sequence comes from Chamaecyparis obtusa, assembly GCA_027943335.1. Classification (NCBI taxonomy): domain Eukaryota; kingdom Viridiplantae; phylum Streptophyta; class Pinopsida; order Cupressales; family Cupressaceae; genus Chamaecyparis; species Chamaecyparis obtusa. The sequence continues at coordinate 869,423 of BSBK01004264.1, read as the reverse complement.
TTGTGAAATACTGATTCACCCCCCCTCTCAGTATTTCCTATTTAAAATAATTTGTATCATATAACAATTACTTAGAGAAGGCCTAACAACTTGAGTAAGATATCTATGGATATGGATCAGTTGTAGAAAAACCTAGACAAAGCTCTTGAGAAGATTGATATTCTTACTGAAGAAAGAGATACTCTGAAGAACAAATATAATAGTGCAAAAGACTACATTGAGAAACTAAAAGACAAGATAGAAGATCTGAAATCAAAGAAAGAACTTACAAATCAGATCAAGGATAGTGATGAAGTTTCAAAACTAAAAAAGGAGAATGAGATCCTAAAGCATGAAATAAAGATTGTAGATCTAAAGTTAATCTTAAAAGATGATAACCAAAAAGTTGAATCAGATCTAAAATCTGAAAATGAAAATATAAGTGTGAGATATAAAATATGGATGGGGTCTAGAACAATAGGAGTTTTCCCATAAAAGAGACCCCAAATCTCAGAAATTGTTGATTTTGGTGTTCCTAAATCGAAACTGCGAGATCTACAAAACACAAAAATCTTTATCTTTTCTAAGAAAGGTCATCCTTGACCTTAGGACAGGGGTAAGATCTTACCCTAGGCCACAATCTTACCCCTAAAATCTAACCTTGACCTACACTTCTCTAACGGAAATTCTGTTCACAGATCCTGAAAGTTTAACGAAAAGGGTATCTAGATATGCACTTAATTTGTTGTCCCACACCTGTACCTACAAGAAAAAATGGTTTTCTTTGTTGGGGGGATGGGTTTGCCTTAGTCAAACCCCAATTTAAGAATTAACCTTGAAATTGAATTGAGATTGCAGTAATAAACAAAGTAAATGAAATAATTCACCTTGCTTATTTTGAAATCCTTGTGTAGGATTTGAATCCTTGAATCCACAAGTATGGATGCTCCAAATGAATGTAGAATTGGATGTAGGATGTCTCAAATTAATTATCTTTGACCTTCAACACCAATCTTGAATGTATCTTGGAATAGGAAGAGGCTTGAATGGATGGATGGAGAAATCTTCAACAAGAGGGCTCCATAGAGATTGAATCCTTCAATGGCTACCAATGGATCTCCTTGATGAATTGGATCTTGAATGCTTGAATGCTTGAAGATGAATGAATTCTTAAATTCTTTCCTTCTCCTTCTTGCTTGCTTCTTGATTGCTTGATTTCACTTTCTTGAGAGATTATGAAAAGAGATTGATTGAAAGATTAAGAAAAGATGGATTGAAATGAGAGAGGAAGGCCTCCTTTTATAGTGATCTAGGGCACAAAATTCTAGAGGGGCCAACATAGGAGAAATAAATTCCCATTAAGCTTTTACCCCTAGAAATGGACTTAAATTAAATACAATTTAAGAGTTTACCATTCTGACATCCAAAACAGCCAACCCGGAAGAAGGAAAATAAACTTTTCAAATGCCAGAAAAATGCTGGAAACAAGTGGGGAGAGAAGCAAAATAGGTGGAAAAAGCTAGATCTAGTCAAAGACCCATTCAAGGTGCTTGACATGACCCTAGACCACTTACTCAGAGGGCTAAACCGGTCCTAAATGGAAGTGCTTCCATTTTTCGATGATACATTTAGCCCCCACTTTAGCAAGAGTATGGACTCAATGCAAACTCTTGGTAAAGCAGATCACAATGAAAAAGATAATATTATTGAAATCAAAGGAAAAAAGAAATCCTCAAGCCCCTAGGGACTCGATTCTTCATCAAATCCAAGATTGCAATAAGAGAGACATCAGTAGAAAAAAGAGAGAAAATGAGAGAAAGGAGTGGCTCGCTCACCTTGTAAGATGTGTGTATCTCACTATGAACCACAAAAGGGATAGGATGACCCACCAAGAAAGAACTTGATAGTCACCCCATAAAGTTGTGCACCTTCTAGTGGCTTTGTGCATGTATGTAGTGCATCTTCTAACAACTTTTATGAAGTACCCATGGATCCATATCCTCATATCACCATAGAATACATTTGTAAAATGCATATCTCTTTAGAATTTAGCATATTTGAAACTGAAAATGCATGTCTCTTCAAGATTTAGCAACTTATATGTGTTACCTTCCAAGGATTTAGCATGCTACAAAACAAAAGGTTAGAATAAAAATGCATAATATAGAACAAGGGAGGCCGTATATATGCCCCCTCCTTAAGATGGAAAAAATACATACTATTTTGATATGTTAAGGAAAGAAAAGAACAAGGATAAATTCTTCTTCAACATCAAGACAATATCCATAGACAAAACCTAGTCCAAGCCAAGAAGGTCACAACTCCTATGAGGCCATGGAAGGGATGAATGTAAAGAGATATCATGCAAGAAGGGAAAAAGGAACCCTTGTGAGGGATATCACACTATTCAGTTTCCAAGGTGAGAGATTTATCAACCATGGAAACCCAACGTCAAACAATGAAATAGATTATGATCAAGGACAATGATCCGCAATGCAAACCAATATTTTCATGTATGATTGGATATCACATAATAGATAGATATTGCTTAACCAAGGAAAGAGGTGAATCCCAAAAAGATAGAAAAGAAGGAGATGGCATCCTCACCCCCCAAGCATAGGAAAAAGGATGGAAGGGGACCTATTATATTGCTCACAACACTATACAAGACAATGAGCCCCCAAGGATTAGGCTAACATTGTTTTCATAATGCGGAGCTCCATAATAGGAAAATTAAATGTTATTTAGAGAATATAGGATTGAAATACAACTCATTGCCACATGATATATATAAATAACCTTACTATCAATGACCTTCCTAATTTTATAATGTAAATCTTGACATTCATTAGTAGAGTGATCATTAAATCTATGATACAAACAAAAAGGAAGAGTCTTCAAGTGTGAACTACGTTTCTTTTTGTATTTAGGTCTAGTAATCATCTTAGCATGAAATGATAACTAGTACCATAACGAGAAGCCATATCAAAGGGAGTCAGTGGAACTTTAGTAGTCACTATGTCATCATTAGTAGGTTTAAAAAATTCATTGTGGGTAGAAGCAGCGACAAAGTTATTACGAAGGGCATTATAAGTAGAAGAAAAAACTCATTGTTCAAACTCTCTTTGTTGCTTCATAAAATCAAGATCAGAAACCTTATACTCTCCCATAAAGGTAGGATTAAAATCCAAGGTTCCCCAATCATCACCAGGAAGAGTATTAGAGGAAGAAGGATTACTAATAGGAGTAGGAGTAGGAAGAGTTGCTAAATATTTTTGCAAGGCTTCATAGTAAGTAGGTGAAGTTTGAAGAAGCTCCCATAAAGAAATATTGGCAGGGGTATTTTGCAATTGGTTTATCAAATCATACTCCTTTCTAGGAAGACAGGGTGGAGGAGAAAGATTGGGTTAAGAAGGTGGTAAAGAAGTAGAAACCACTGGATTAGGTTGAGGGTTATTCCTTGTATGATAAGTGTGAGCTATCAAATCTTGATCATTGAAAGACTCTAAAGATTTCATAGGTTTACCTTTGATAGTAATGCGAGGACCATCTTTTATAGTCAACAAGGGTTCTAGATAAACCATGTTAGTTCACTCAACCCTACAAACAAATTCACAAGAAGGAAGCAAAGAAGACATCCTAGGAGGAGATGAGGTATGATCTTGATTCCCCATAAGATTATCACTAAGAGGGAGAGAATTAAGGGAATTCATATCATTCTCTACTAATGCCTCATTACTAAAAGGAATCCCAAATGGAGGTAAAGAATCTATAATGTCATCTTCTTTTGCTAAAATGTCTGTGTAAGGGGAGTGTGTTTTAGAAAAAGATTTTCCATCATGTATCAATATGTCATCCATTAATAAATCACCCTCTTGTATCAAAGCTTCTTCACAAGGAGGTGATAAATCAATGTCTTTATCTGAGGGATCATCCACAATGGTTTCATGAGGAAGAGAGTAATCAACATCCAAATCCAAAGGTTCATCCCAAATAGGAGGATTAGCATCCCTAATAAAACACATTGTAGGATCGCCATAAATCACTCAAGCTTGATCCCTAAAAGGGAAATAAGGTATAATATATTCTAAAGTAGGATCATTAGGAGAACAATTAACATCAATCCTCAATTCATCTCCATACAGAGAAATATGATGGAGAGATAGATTAAAGTTATCTTCTTGCTCTAATGTATCCTTACAAGGTAATACAAGAGAGGACAAAGAAACATCACATGCACTAGATAAAGTCTTTCTAGGTGTAACGCCATGCAATGGTAAGGTAAGAGGAAGAGGTTGTGTAATCCCAAAAGTTATAGAAGAATTTTTGGAAAATTCTTGAAACAACTTGTGCAACATGATAACATATAAAGAAATGCATAGAAAATAGATCTAGATATATCCAAATGCATAAGCATGAAAATGAAATTGAACACCACAAACACAATAGGGCATCTAATTCCACATAAGATAAGGGGTAAGCTTGTAAATATTTTTCTATTTTTAAAGAATTTTTGCAACTTTTTTTTGTGTTTTTGAAATATAAATGCAAGAGCATAAAAGAAATCTACTTTTGTAAGCATGTAAGATCTAACACAAAATGTAAATCTAACAACAAAAAGGAAGAGTTGTCGTAAACAAGCTCACAAAAATGTATGATGAAAGGTGGACACAAAAGATAGTACAACAAAAACAATAGGGTATCTAATTCCACAAAAGATAGGGGGTAAGCTTGTCAGGTTCACCAAAATGTAAGATATAAAATATGGATGGGGTCTAGAACAATGGGAGTTTGCCCATAAAAGAGACCCCAAAATAGATATTTTACACATACATGAAATTATAATGATTTGAAAAGTAAATATAGAAGACTTATATTGAAATAAAGAAATAAAAGGTACTTACCTCCAAAAAAGAATCGGCTGAAAACACTGTCAGACAGTCTCAAAAACTGTTGATTTCTCCACTCCTAAATCAAAACTGCGAGATCTACGAAACCCAGAAATCTTTTTCTTTTCTGAGAAAGGTCATCCTTGACCTTAGGACATGGGTAAGATCTTACCCCAAGGCACAATCTTACCCCTAAAAGTTGACCTTGACCTGCACTGCTCTGATAAAAATTCTGTTCGCGGATCCCAAAAGTTTGACAAAAAGGGTATCCATATCTGCACTGTAATTCACTGTCTCGCACCTATACCTACAATAAAAATGGTTTTTTTTGTTGGGGGGAGGGTTTTGCATTAGTCAAACCCCAATTTAGGAATTAACCTTGATATTGAATTGAGATTGCAATAATAAACAAAGTAAATGAAACAATTCACCTTGCTTATGTTGAAATCCATGTGGAGGATTCGAATACTTGAATCCACAAGTATGGATGCCCCAAATGAATGTAGAATTGGATGTAGGATTTATCAAATAAATTGTCTTAGATCTTCAACACAAATCTTGAATGGATCGTAGAATAGCAAGAGGCTTGAATGGATGGATGGAGAAATCTTCAACAAGAGGGCTCCATAGAGATTCAATCCTTCAATGGCTAACAATGGATCTCCTTGATGAATTGGATCTTGAATGCTTGAATGCTTGAAGATGAATGAATGCTTGAATTATTTCCTTATCCTTCTTGTTTTCTTCTTGATTGCTTTATTTCACTTTCTTGAGAGATTATGAAAAGAGATTGATTGAAAGATGGAAAAAAGATGGATTGAAATGACAGAGGAAGGCCTCCTTTTATAGTGATCCACAGAAAAAACTTCTAGAGGGGCCAACATAGGGGAAATAAATTCCCATTAAGCCTTTACCTTTAGAAATGGACCTAAATTAAATACAATTTAGGAGTTTACCATTCTAAAATTTGAAACAACCGACCCAAAAGCAGGAAAATAAACTTTTCGAAGCCCGACATCCAGAAATCATGGAACCTTGAAATTTGGACCTTGGGTCAAGGTCAAAGTCAAATTTGACCTAGGTCAAGGTCAAGGTCATCCTTGACCTACATTAGGGTTGAGGTCAACCTTGACCTAAAAGTTCAACCTTGACCCTAAGGTCAAAAATCTCAGGATCTCAGTCTAGAATGCTAGAAAAATGATGGAAACAGGTGGGGAGAGAAGCAAAATAGGAGAAAAAGACATATCTAGTCAAAGACCTATTCAAGGCACTCGACATGACCCTAGACCACTTACTTGGAGGGCTAAACTGGTCCTTAATGGAAGTGCTTCCATTTTTTGATGATACACTAAGATCTAAACTTACCAAAATAACATCTAAATTTGAGACTACAAAGTTGCAATATGCTGAACTTGAGAAGTACAATACAATTGTGAAAGGAGAACTAACTCAATCCAAGAAACACCTTGAGAAACTATATTCCAGTAGTGAAAAATTTGATGAGCGGATTTCTTATCAGAAACCTTCTTATGATAAAACTAGTCTTGGATATTTCGAAGAAAAAATTTCAAAAAAGATTGAAGAATGTAAAGAACCAGATCCAAAAATTCAACAAGCTGAGAACAAAGAAGAAGAAAAACAAAAACAAGTTGAGTCTAACCAATCTGAAGATGTACCTAAACAACTTAAGCAAGATGGATCACCTAAAGAAATGCGAAGTGAATTCAAAGGTAGATGTTTTTTATGCAATTCATTTGGACACGTGTAGCGTCAGAAAATGGAAGCACCTCCACTTAGGACTAGTTTAGCCCTCAGAGTAAGTGGTTTGGGGTCATGTAAAATGCTTTCAATGGGTCTTTGACTTGGATTTGGCTTTTTCGGCTATTCTGCCCTATTTTCTACTTCTTTTCTGCATAATCCTGGCATCATGAATTGACCTCAGGGTCAAGGTAGACCTCGACTTTGACCTAGGTCACAGTCAACCTTAAATATGACCTAGGTCATGGTAAACCTTGACTTTGACCTAGGTCAAGGTTGTCCTCGACCTTGAACTGGGTTCCAAATTTCAAAATTCCAAAGTTTTCAGATGTCGGGTTTCGAAAATATTTATTTCCCACTTCCCGGTCAGCTGTTTCAGGCTTTGAAATGGTAAACTCTTAAATTATATTTAATTTAGGTCCATTTCTAGGGGTATAGGCTTAATGAAAATTTATTTCCCCTATGTTAGCCTCTCTAGAAGTTTGTCCCCTAGATTACTATAAAAGGAACCCTTCTCCTCTCATTTTCTCCATCAAGTATCCATCACACATCAAGTATAGTCAAGAAGAAGGTGAAATCAAGCAATCAAGAAGAAAGAAAGAAGGAGAAAGAAAGCATTCAAGTATTCATGTATCCATAATCATTCAAGCATTCAAGATCCAATTCATCAAGGAGATCCATTAGTAGCCATTGAAGGATTCAAAGCTCTATGGAGCCCTCTTGTTGAAGATTTCTCCATCCAAGCCTCTTCCTATTCCAAGATCCATTCAATATTGGTGTTGAAGATCTAAAGGCAATTTATTTGAGGCATCCTACAATTCTACATTGATTTGGAGCATCCATGCTTGTGGATTCAAGGATTCAAATCCTCCACAAGGGTTTCAACATAAGCAATGTGAATTGTTCCATTTACTTTATTTATTACTGCAATTTCAATTCAATTTCAAGGTTAATTCCTAAATTGGGGTTCACTAAGGCAAATTCCCCCCCAAAAAAAACAAAACAATTTTTCTCACAGGTACAGGTGCAGAACAATGAATTATAGTGCAAATTTGGATACCCTTTTCGACAAACTTTTGGGATCTGCAAACAGAATTTCCATCGAAGCAACACAGTTCAAGGTCAACATAAAGGGGTCAAGGTCGACCTAGACCTTAAAATAAAAATATTTATAGGTTTTGTAGATCTCATAGTTTTGGTTTAGGACCACGAAAATCAACATTTTCTTGGATCGTTTGACAAGGTTTTTAGCAAATTCTTTTTCGGAGGTAAGTACTTTCTACTTCTTCATTTCAATATTAGTCTTCTAGATCTACTTTTAAAATATTCTCAATTTCTCTTTCCTAAACCCTCTCTTTCTAGATTTGAGGGAGAAGTTAACCCAAGTCATTTATCTCCTTTGTATAGATCAGGAATTAAAACTTACCTTTATGTTAATCAGGTCTCATTGGAGGATAAATCTTGGTATTCTTCCTCTTAAATGTATATATTGTGGATCCATTTTCACCCTACACATTTTGGTGAACTCATTTTATGACAACCCTTTCTTTTTGGTGTTATATTTATTTTTGTATTATGTTGTGTGTTCACCTTCACTATACATTTTGGTGAGCGCGACAAGCTTACCTCCTATCTTTTGTGGAATTAGATGCCCTATTGTGTTTGTGGTGTTCAATTTCCTTTTCATGCTTATAAATTTCATTTGAATGCATTTGGATATATCTAGATCTATTTTCTATGCATTTCTTTATTTGTTATCATGTTGCACAAGTTGTTTCAAGTGTTTTCCAAACATCCTTCTATAGCTTTTGGGATTACACAAAATCTTCCTCTTACCTTACCATTGCATGGTATTACACCTAGAAAGACTTTATTTAGTGCATGTAATGTTTCTTTGTCCTCTCTTGTATTACCTTGTAAGGATATATTAGAGAAAGAAGATGACTTTAATCTATCTCTCCATCATATTTCTCTTTATGGAGATGAGTTGGGGATTGATGTTAATTCTTCTCCTAATATATGTCTTTTTTATGAGCCTACTTTAGAATATAATTTACCTTCTTTCCCCTTTAGGGATCAAGCTTTAGTGATTTATGGCACTCCTACAATGTACTTTATTGATAGGGATGATAATCCTCCTATTTGGGATGAACCTTTGGATTTGGATGTTGATTACTCTCTTCCTCATGAAACCATTGTGGATGATTCTACTTTTTGGGATGAACCCTTGGATAAAGACATTGATTTATCCCCTCCTCGTGAAGAAGCTTTTACACAAGAGGGTGATTTATTAATGGATGACATATTCAAAATGATGGTGACTCTTTTTCTAAAACACACTCCCCTTATGTAGATATTTTAGTGAAAGAAGATGACATTATAGATGCTTTACCTCCATTTGGGATTCCTTCTAGTGATAAGGCATTAGCGGAGAATGATATAAATTCCCTCAATGCTCTCCCTCTTAGTGATGATCTTATGGAGAATCAAGATCCTACCTCATCTCCTCCTAGGATGTCCTCTTTGCTTCCTTCTTGTGAATCTATTTTATAGTGTTGAGACAACTAACATGCTTTCTTCCTCTTAGTCACCACATGTCCACTTAACTTCTGTGTTAACTGCCAGCTTTTTGCAAAATTTAGTGTTTTTGGGTCATCGACACACATCCCAATGTAGCACCCGCATGTGCACATGAAGAGCCTCCTGCTCTTTCTTCATAATACTATGTAATTGTTTTGTCTTATAAACATTTCATTTCCCTCATCCCCACCAATGTGGGATTAAACACTTGACATTTTAAACATTTTCCATTTAAAAGTTCTTTATCTGTGCCCAATTGGCGAGCACTCAATCCAGGCCCACATAATTCAAGAGGCTCTACCTTTCCTCTTTCCTTTTACTTACCTTTATGTTGAGCACCTTTTCTTTTAAATATGTCCCAGAACCAAATATGGGTGCATGTGGGATAAACCCACATGCAACCCCTTTGTATTTTTCTTTGCTCCAGGCTTGCGCGCCCAACTCTTCATTCCTTTTCTTTTATTTCTTACCTTGATGCCATTTGGTGCACCCCCTTTATTGTGGCACGCACCTCCTCTGCATAACATGGTGCACACTCTTTTCCTTAACCTTGTGCGCACACTAAAAACAAACCTTGTGTGCATTACTCAAATGCCAAGTGCGCACACCTTCATGTCTAATGCGCACATCTCTTCTCTTCCTCCTTTCTTTGTGCACACAAGCCTACAAACCACATCACCAAGACCAAGTGTGCAGCCCCAAAGCATGTGCGTACACACCATTAGAAGGTGTGCACACAAGCCTCCACTCCTTGGTGTGCATACCTCCTCTACTCTTACACGTGGTGTTATGTAAGGAGGAGCCTTGGTGGCCACCTCCAAACCAATGTGTGCCCTACAACAAGGTCCACACACCATAGAAAGTAGTGCACATCACCTTCATGCCTTTGTGCATATCTATGTGTGGTGCATACAACCCCCACACTACTACGTTCAAGCCCAAAAATTGCCCCTTTGGTCTTTGCACACACCCCAAATGAAGTGGTGCGCACATCACCTTCAATTGCCTTGTTGAATAGCCTCTTCCATGTTGATATGGCATGCACATCTTCAATACATTGTGCACACACTTTTTCCCTTGTTTCTCAGCCTTTCATTTGTACATACACCCTATAGGACATGTGCACACCACCACAAACAAGTGCGCACACCATACAAAAATATGCACATCCACCTTCAGAACAAGTGTGCACACTATAAAACAAGTGCGTACACAACACCATTGTGATATTTTAAATCAATAAAATATGGCATTCTTCGGCCCACTGGAAATGTATAATCGTTGGAGAATAAGGCATTCAAAGTTGGAAAAGACACAGTACCAATGTTGTTGGTGTTGCTTATGTCCAGAATATTGATGTTGTCTCTGGTTCAGCTGTCTTGTCTCCTGATGATGTGGGTTTTGATGCCCATGTTTTTCCTAGGAGGGTGTTGGGGGTTGGTGCTACCCCTGTCCCTTCTATGCATGCTAATGTTACCTGCCCTTTTGTGGGCTCTTCAGGTTTATCTCTGGATTGGTAGAAGGCTGCTGAGAAGGTGGAGGATGGATGGACATCAGTTAAAGGAAAAAAAGTCAAATTCTCCAAACCTTCATTTGATATGTCTTTACATTCTCATAAGGATGGGCCAAAATGTAAATCTTGATGGTCCTTTATTGTGATTAGCTATGTTGTTGGCCCCTTTGGTGCGAACTATGGTTTTTTCCTCTAGTTTGTTGGGTGGTGCTCCATTGTTATTTTCTAGTCTTTCATTGTTCTATCTTTCTTTTCTCTTTGTACATGGTTTCAGGTCATTTCAAAACCTATTTTCACTTAATCAAAACACACAGTACCAATGCAATTTCATGCATGAAAAGAGTGACAACCTGGAAGCTTGGAAAAAGGACTAACATGTTAAACTCTATATTTACCTATTGTATACCAAAATTTAGTCATCTAGTGAGAAAAAACCATGGTGTATCAAACTAGTAATCACCAAAAATCAATTCTTTATGCCTCTGCAAAACTGCCCCAAAACAACAACTGGCCTCCAGAAATGACCATGAAAATAGATCAAAAAGTCACATAGAAGCACACCATCTGAAACTTACATTTAATCCCAACATGTGAGAATGCATACCAAAGGGATTTGCACTGAAATATTTGGGCCTCAAGATATCATTGATTAAACTTGGCCATCTGGAACACTGGTTACGCCCGTACTGCAAATCTGCACAAAACACATTCAATTCTAACTTAGAAAAATTATTACATAAAAACCTCATGATCTGGTACCCAAGGTATGAATTCAATCTCACTCAAGGAAAATGAATTCATAATTATCTTTCCCAAATGATCAAAAGGTTAAATGTAATTAAACACCAAAGTCAGCACTTCAGAAATTTTTGAACTTGAAACAGTGAAATATATAGAAACCAGATTTGGAAATGACTGAGAAAAGTGACCAATTGGATTGGTCATGGTCTAAAAATCACTAGGGAGATACACTTACAGGTTTAAAATGTAGAACAACATTCAATTTCTTTTGACCTTGAACCGGGTGCAACCTATGAGACCTCAAAGTAGGTCATTTAAAAGTCTGCATTTTGCACACTTAGAGAAAATTAATTTCAAATAGAATGGCTCTGGCAAACTGATCAAATGGACTCATGAGGGCCTAAAAATGGTCATGGAGACTCAATCTCATACCTAAAACACATTGCAACAACCCTCATGTCATGACTACCAACAAGGCTCAAGATGGAATCCTCTAAAATGGGTCACTTTATGAAATTCTGGAAACACAAAATGCAGATTTGGATAAACACCTCCAAATGGAAATCTCAAAAACATACCAGAACTAAAATTCAAGATCTAAAACCCACTACATATGCTCAGTGATAAGTGATGAATACATCCCCCAAGTGGTTCTTCATGAAAAATAACAGGTCCTTTTCTTTTATGCACTCAAACTTGGCTTCTCACAAAGACTTTCAAGGGCACTAACTCTGCCTTAGAGAAATTTTTAGAATATGGATTAAAATAAATTAGAATTTTAGAGCTCCAACACCTCGACCTTTGATACCCAGATGTTTTAGAGAGTTGGATCTAACTTTGTGTATTTGGAGTGCTTTCTTACTCCTATTGTGAAAAGGGACATTACCTAAGGATGTGAATGATAAAGGGTCACTGTGGGTAATTCTCATTAGAGAAAGGATGTACTCCCCACTACTTGGCGTGTTTGTATGCATGGCATATTTAGGTAATCACAAATTTTATGCTCTGATGCTTATACAAATTGCTAAATCAAAATGGACATCATATTCAGGTCATCTTGGCTCCTCTACCTTGGTGCTTATATCTAATCTGACAAATCCGACTAAATGTCAATATTCATATGTTCATGGTTGCCTAACCAGTGAATGTTGTATCAACATCTAGTGTTACCCTAATAGTCAGTGATGAAAAAGACCGACAAAAGATCAATGACTAAGTCCTAGGTTGCATTTCATTTGCGCTTTGCATTGTAATAGGTTGCATATTATTCATGATTTGAATTTAGCATAGTAATTAATGTTCTCAAGTTCACAATTCAAACAACAAAAAATAGAGGGTAAGGTGAAGGTCTCTTCAACTAACAAGCAAGTAGTCGTTGTCTCAAATTAATGCATGAATTTTAGATCAATTTTAGTTAAAGAGAGATCAAACTTGAATTGCATACAACAGAATTGCATCTGAAATTTTATTTAGCTTAAATCGTTATTTTGCATTGAAAACTACAAAAACATAAATTAATTCTTGCATTCATTTCAATCATTTTTAGTATTCAAATCCTTCATCTAGATGTTGCATTGTCATTGATCTCGGTCATAATCTGAGAATATGATACTCACGTCTCTTAGAAGGCAATAGATTGCCTGGTTGATGATATATTTTGTGATTACTTATTTATTTATCATTAATCTATAATGTTCTACTGAAGTGTTGTGTCTTCTTACCAGGTACAATTTCCACACACACAGTAGATACATCCAAGGAGAAGGATGTAGATCCCACCTTATACAGGCAGTTGATTGGTTCGCTCATGTATTTTGTCAACATTAGGCCATATATAGCATTTGTAGTAAACACTCTTATTCAGCTCATGGTTGAGCCAAAGAGAGTGCATTGGACAGAAACAAAGCATGTGTTGCATTATTTGTGTGGTGTAGTTGAGTACGAGATTAGATATGTTCAATGTGAAGGTATAAGGTTGATAGGATATATTGATGCAGATTGGGAAGGTAGTACAAAAAACAAGAGAAGCACTTCAGGGTTTTTTTTAGTTTGGGATCAGGGGTTGTCTCTTGGTTTAGCAGGACACAGAATTTTGTAGCTCTAAGTTCTGCAGAAGAAGAATACAAAGCAGCTAGCATGGTTCTCAGATCCTAGCTAGCTTCTAAAGATTCTAGTATCCTTGTTTGGTTAGAGGGTTGAGACTACTGTGATACACTGTGACAATCAGACTTGTATTATGTTATCTTCAAGAATCTAGTATTTCATGATAGGTCTAAACATATAGACATCAGGTATCACTTCATCAAAGATTGTGTGCAATGAGGGATTGTTCACCTACAATACATACCTATAGAGGAGCAGGTAGCAACCATTCTGACAAAGGCATTGGGGAAGGATAAATTCATCTTCTTAAGAGATAAGTTGGGTGTCATGTAGAACATCTTCCTCACTAAGAGGGAGTGTTAGTTAGTAGCTTGGACAATTGTTGGTCCACTTGATAAACAATATTAAATAATTTTTTGTCTAGAATTTAGTGTAGATACAATTATTTAATACATTATTTGATTCCCCTAGGTGACAACTCATAACCTATTTTGTTATTGGTTGTTGGGTTGTGTATTTATCTCAGTCCTTGATTGAGAGTTGATCTTGGTCATTGGTTCTCCAACGAGGGTAGTATAAAAGGGTGTCTAGGGGAATTTGGAAAACACACAACAACAGACAAAAAACACAAGTTAAAGAAGCATTTGTAGTGTTAGCAAATGAATTTGCAGTGATAGCAAATAGTCTTGCAGTGTTAGAAAGGGCGCAATGATAGCGTCGGGAGATAGAAGTGAAGGAATAAAAATAGGAGAAATTGGAAGGTTATCTGAGCTCTTCCAATAAGAGGAAAGGAGTTTTTGTATCTCTTTATTTGCTGAAGATTAATATATTTCTCATCTACAGTACTATTTTTCTCTCCAGGGATTTTCCAGGGACAATTATTCAAAAATATCGTATCATTGTGTTGCATATTTCTTTCCGTATTTTTATTTGGTGAAGCTGTAGTTGTGTTATTTATCAATATTAGCTATGAATTATTTTTCAGCAGTTAAATAATCTTTATAAGATAGCAGATTAATAATCAGTGACTGCAATAGATTTTTCACAAGCAATATAAAGCATATTTACTCATATCACTCAAATGTAGATTGGTGTAGATATGCATCATGCACTTAATGCATACTGGGAGACAAATGATGTGTTAAAATTTGTGGACTATCCAGACAATATAGTTTTTGACTTCTGCAACATCTTTGGCACATTGAGCAGTATACATTATGAAGGAGGAATATTTATTGTGGAGATAGATTTCAAGGAGGGTTTGAGAACATCTCCTGAAGGAAATTGAGAGAGAGAGAGAGAGAGAGCTTGAGCCTAAGATGGAAGAGCAACCCAAAGAAAACGTGATGCTTGGAGAGATTAGGGAGAAATTGGAACTGTATGATAAATCATCGTCCAATAATCTCTTGATGAAACTTGATAATTGGTCTTATAACAAAATAGAAGGGTTGGGTGAAATGCCACACACTTTGGTGGGCCATGTCATTATTTCTACCCTGTTAGAATCTCTAAATGTGATAGAAAAATACACAAGGCGATGGGCAAAAAAATTAGATGAAGGAAAAATTTGAAGAGTAGTTGAACTTGCAGGAAAGGTGAGTGGGCTCTTAGAAAAGATGGTCAAAGAGGATGAAGATATAGATGTAGGTGTTTGACAACAATGTTCATTTCAAATTATTCATTTCCCTTTTCCCAAGTGGGATGGAAATTTTAGGTTTTATCAAATGTCTATTTAAGTGTGGGGTTTTTTAAGTTTATTATTACTTCCTTCTAAAGAATGTTGATTGGGATATAATTATGTCCTATTTAAATTTTAATTATTGTAGACTGATTATGTTTTTAATATTTTAATTTGTATTATACAACATTCTAAATTTAATTTATTTTCTCTTTTTCTCTCATTCTCTCCCTCTCCCCCTTTATTCCACTCTATCTTTCTATGTCTCACCCTCTCCCTCTATACCTCCTTTATCTATTTATCTATATCTCCCCATCTTCTCTTTATTTTTTTTATCTCTCCCTCTCCCTCTCTCTATCTCTTTGTCTCCCTCTTCCTTCATTGTTCTCTTGTATCTTTATATTTCAATATAGATCTCCCTCTCTCATTTCCTCCCACCTTTATATTTATATACTTCTTTCTTCCAATTGAAAAAATGACATGTTTTTTTGATAATAGACCCTAGTCATTATCTTCTACTTTTAGTGTTTTTATTTAGTCATGTATCCAACGATGTAATAAAATTCATGGATGACTTGAAGATATAACTAATTGATATCTCTATTGTACAAACTAATTTTTTTGAATGTCTTATCGATTGACATTATGTTCTACAAAAATGTATACAAATAATAGACTATAATTTTCTCTAACTACCCTTCAAACCTCTTGGGTATACCCATTGCACACTAAGGTGCAACTGCTAGTTATAGTTGTTTGAAAATGCAATAGAGATAAAGACTAGAGTATAAGTTAAATTCTTTTAATATTAGAAAAAAAAAATTATATGTCAGGCATGATTGATCTTAGGTAACTACTATTGGTGTAATAGTAAAAAATCATGTTGATTGAAGATAATTAAAATGAATTTGGGGTGTTTACGTCTAAATAACTATAAATTGCATGAGAATTTATTAAATGTGCATTGTTTATTTGTTAAAAAGATTAAAAAGGCATTCTCATTGAATAAAGAAGCTAAGGTGTATGGTAAACTATTTAACAAACTTCGAAATAGATAAATTTTATATGTACAATTGTGTAATAAAATATATCTTTCCATAATATCGAACTAGAATACATATAATACAAGATACATTAGGCATTAAATTATAATAGTGGGATTGCATTATTCATAATTAAATAATAAGTTATATAAATTCCTCAAGTTTGAAGTCTAGTGTGTTTTTAAAGGGGTTCAAGATCATTTTTGTAAATGGATTTTTGTGTAAGTTTCTTCTTGTTCATCATCTATTATTGTGCTTTAATGTATAGTGTCACTTTGCATATTTAACAGTTTTCATGTCTATCATGTATATTATTGTGCGTATACCTAATGAACTTATGCAATCAGTTGATCATATTTGTTTCCTTGTATTGTGAGCTAATGGTTCAAACTATCATTTATAATTTGACATGGTAAACTTAAATCTTCTTTTCCTATACAGTCTCTTCTTGAACTACTATATATGTTTTTGGAAATAATTTTTCTTTGTTCATTCTTCAAAGAGAAGAGAGATATGAATGATTCATGTATATAAAGATAGTCTATCTGTGTACAATTTATTTTATACATGCAAGTAGATTATTAATTGGTCCAAGTAATTTATCCTACATGAATATAAAATTTTACATATTTGTATGTCTCTTCCATGCATTGATGGTGTACAATGTGGTATTAAGAGGCCTAGTGCATCCATCATGCTAGATAGAGGCTTCTTTGGGCACCGACTGTCCATCCATATCATTCGATATGTTTGGATGCCCATCCATTACTAGCCTATCACATGATGGCCACCATACCCCTCTATTGTCATAGAAAATTTAGACTTGATTTGATCTTGAAAGTATGTATAATATTGAAACCACAGAATAAATACATACCTTTAAATTAAGTAAAAAACAATTTAAAAGATTTTTTTGATTTAAAACTTTATGGTTAGATTATATGAATGGAGAAGAAATATAGTTAGAATTTTTTGTTCAGTTTTAAATAATTTAATTTAAATTTAAATTAGTTATTTTTTACAATCATATTAGTAGATTAATAAAATAATATATTAGTAGTATTTAATTTTATTACATATTATTTCTTGATTTAATTGTGTAAGAATTTTTGCATCAACTTTTCAGAGTGATCCATTATCAAGATGAGTGACAGTGAGCAAAAGGATAAAATTTATCCTTTTTCTCTCTATCACTCATCCTGAGTGTGATCCAAAAATCTGATGCAAAAATTGTTACACAATTGAGTCTTGAAATAACTTGTAATAATCTCATGGATTGTGGAAATATAGCGACTCTTAGTATTAATTTTTTTAATAATGTTTATATGTTTAATTAGAATATAAATAGTTTATTTTATTCAATAAATTTTAAGCATTTAGCCTTTAATCAAATATAACTTTAGCATTAAAATGTTAGAAAGCTCAAAAAATAATAACGTGTCTCAAATGAAATAATGTCAAGACAATAATCCATTTTTAAACTCCATGAAGTCAAAACCCTTTCTTCTCTAGGGTATGTGCAAGATGATGAGGGGCCAAACTATGCCCTTAATGGCAATGAAAAATCAGCAAATCAGGGTTAGTCAACTTGACGTGAAAATTTGAACTAGCTATGAACCTAATATCAAAAAGTTGTAAGAATAGAATCTGTAGAAAATTGAATGTAGACTCTAAAATACTAGGCCTTTTTTGAGAAAAAGATAGTATGATTGGTGAAAAGTATAGATTTCAATGCAGCAGTACAAAAAATTCAGGAAAAAAATAAGAAGTAGGTGTCTGTCTGACCACCTTAATCATAATCAAATGATAATATTTTATTATAATATTTTATATATAAGTAGTAGACTCATGCCTGGATGTGACGCATATTTTTTTGTAATTCTATTCCAAAAAAATAATTAATTATGAATTTTCTACTACACCATTTTCAGAATTAAAAAACTCTCGTGTCTAACCACCTTAACTCATTCAAAAATTTACTAAATTCGAGAAAAAAAAAATTCCTTATAGTAGGTGAAGCATAGAATGTGACACATTTTTCAGATCTAAAAAATGTTATACCGTTTGAAAGATATAGTCATTTTTCAATCAGTATCTAAATCAACACTTTAGAGGTAGCTCGATTAGAAAATAACTAATAATTACTTAACGAATTCAAAATTTGACAGCAATTATATCGATAGAAAGCTGATAATCTCCTTAAGATACCCTTTTCATTTTATTAAATTTGGGTGAAAAAAAAGTCGCCAGCTACATGGTCAAAGTCTGGAACTAAGAGAAACAGAAGAAAAACACATTTTTGTGACACTTGAAGAGTTGACCAGGTAGGTTTGGTGCACAGACCAATACCAAGCCTAATCGGGTACCCAATATTTTCGGGTACCCGAATCTGGCGGCAGAATTTCAAATTTTTTCTTTGCTTCCACTTTCTCTAATTTCTAATTTCAAAATTTGGTTTGCCTCCACTTTATCAATTATAGTTATATAATTGATAGTTATATATTTGATATATATTTGATAGTTATTAGTTATATATTAAATATTATATAATATCAATTATATATTAATTGTTATATATTAGTTATATATTAAATATTATATAATATGAATTATATATTAAATGTTATATTTAATATAGATTTTACATTTAATATTATTTAATATATATTATATATTAAATATTATATAATATACATTTTGCATTTTAAATATTATTTAATATGATTCAGAGCACGAGCATGAGTCCCTACAGTGGCATAGTAGTGCATTTTACAAGTGCCAAAAACCCTAGCTATGCAGAAATGGAGGCTTTGAAGAATAGTTCACTGGAGGTGGATTATAGAAGCAGAGGGCAAGAGAATCACTCTGTTTCCACCACTTGTGGCTGTGAAATGGTATCTTTCCTTGCTTTTTCAACTAAAATGCTAAATTGTAAAGGTTCTCGAAATAGATTCTAGTCGTGCCAGACAATTGTACCATGCCTATTGATAATCCGGTAGCTGAATAGAGTCATTGGGAGGTTAAACAAGAACAACCGGATGGATCTTTGAACTGGTCAAATATTATGGAGAGCGGGGAAGGGTTTGGTAAAATGAGCAGTTGTACTAGAAATGATGCACGTGCCATAGAACTGACCGCATTCATAAATATAAAGAAGAGATCAGTGGCAACACGACATTATGAGGAAAGCCTTGCCATTTCGATGGTGCCCCCCCTGTGATATTATGAAGAATGTCTTACCACTTCAATGTCGGCACCACCTCTATCTCAGACTTTCGCCATTGCTTCTCAACAATACTCTGAAATATGGCAAGGATTGTGGGCACATTATTACCCCTAGGGATTGGGATTGAGATATCACACGTTAGGACCCCTAGGGAGTCCCCATGACCCCTTATGACACATTGGAATGGTCAAATGTGTGTTAAGAGGTCTTAGGACCCCTTCGAACACACTTGAACATTCCAATGTGTCAAAATGGATCATTGGGACTCCCTAGGGGTTCTATTATGTCTTATCACATGTTAGGACCCCTAGGGAGTCCCCATGACCGCATTTGACACATTGGAATGCTCAAGTGTGTCTTAAGGGGTCCTACGAACCCTTAAGACACACTTGAGCATTCCAATGTGTCAAAAGGGGTCATGGGGACTCCCTAGGGGTCCTAGTATGCCTTATCTCACGTTAAAATTTATAGGGAGTCCCCATGACCTCTTATGACACATTAGAACACTCAGATGTGTCTTAAGGGGTCCCACGACCCCTTAAGAAACACTTGAGTGTTCTAATGTGTCAAAAGGTGTCATTGGGACTCCCTAGGGGTCCTTGTATGCCTTATCATGAGTTAGGACCCCTAGAGAGTCCTCATGACCCCTTTTGACACATTAGAATGCTCAAGTGTGTCTTAAAGGGTCCTACGACCCCTTAAGAAACACTTGAGCATTCCAATGTATCAAAAGGGGTCATTGGGACTCCCTAGGGGTCCTAGTATGCATTATCATGCATTAGGACCCCTAGAGAGTCCTCATGACCCCTTTTGACACATTGGAACCCTCAAGTGTGTCTTAAAGGGTCCTACGACCCCTTAAGACACACTTGAGTGTTCCAATGTATCAAAAGGGGTCATTGGCAATCCCTAGGGGTCCCAATATGCCTTATCACATGTTATAATCCATAGAGTGTCCCCATGAACCCTTTTGACACATTACAATGTTGTAGTGTGTCTTAAGGGGTCTTAGGACCCCTTAAGACACAATTGAGCATTCCAATGTGTCAAAAGGGATCATGGGAACACCCTAGGTGTTCTAATGCATGATAAGGCATACTAGGACCCCTAGGCAGTCCCCATGACCCCTTTTGACACATTAGAATGCTCAAGTGTGTCCTAAGGGGTATTAGGACCCCTAAAGACACACTTGAGCATTCTAATGCATCAAAAGGGGTCATGGGGACTCCCTAGGTGTCCTAATGTGCCTTACCACATATTAGAACATCCAGGGAGTCTCCATGACCCCTTTTGACTCATTAGAATGCTCAAGTGTGTCTTAAGGGGTCCTAATACCCCTTAAGACACACTTGAACATACCAATGTGTCAAAAGGGGTCATGGAGACTCTCCAGGGGTCCTAACATGTGATAAGGCATACTAGGACCCCTAGGGAGTCCCCATGACCCCTTTTGACACATTAGAATACTCAAGTGTGTCTTAAGGGATCCTAATACCACTTAAGACACACTTCAACATTCTAATGTGTCAAAAGGGGTTCCGGAGACACCCTAGGGGTACTAGTACACCTTATCACGCATTAGGACACCTAGAGAGTCCCCATGAAACCTTAAGACACATTGGAATGCTCAAGTGTATCTTAAGGGGTTGTAGGACCCCTTAGGACACACTTGAGCATTCTAATGCATCAAAAGGGGTCATGGAGACTCCCTAGGGGTTATAGTATGCATTATCATGCCTTAGGACCCCTAGAGAGTCCCCATGATCACTTCCAACACATTGGAATGCTCAAGTGTGTCTTAAGGGGTCTTAGGACCCCTTAAGACACACTAGAGCATTCCAATATGTCAAAAGGGGTCATCGGGACTCTCTAGGGTCCCTAACATCAGATAAGGTGTACTAGGACCCCTAGGGAGTCCCCATGACCCCTTTTGACACATTAGAACACTCAAGTGTGTCTTAAGGGGTCCTACGACCCCTTAAGACACACTTGAGCATTCCAATGTGTCAAAAGGGGTCATCGAGACTCCCTAGGGGTCCTAGTATGCCTTATCAGGTGTTAGGACCCCTAGATAATCCCCATGACCCCTTTTGACACATTGAAATGCTCCAGTGTGTCTTAAGGGGTCCTACGTCCCCTTAAGACACACTTGAGCTTTCCAATGTCTCAAAAGGGGTCATGGGAACTCCCTAGGTGTCCTAATGCGTGATAAAGAGTACTAGGACCCCTAAGGAGTCCCCATGACCCTTTTTGACACATTGGAATGCTCAAGTGTGTCTTAAGGGGTATTAGGACCCCATAAGACACACTTGAGCATTCTAGCACATCAAAAGGGGTCATGGAGACTCCCTAGGCATCCTAGAGCGTGATAAGGCATACAAGGACACCTAGGGAGTCCCCATGACCCCTTTTGACACATTCAAATGCTCAAGTGTATCTTAAGGGGTCGCAGGACCCCTTAAGACACACTTGAGCATTCCAATGTGTTAAAAGGGGTCATGGAAACTCTCTACGGGTCCTAGTATGCCTTATCATGCGTTAAGACCCCTAGAGAGTCCCTATGACCCCTTTTGACACATTGGAATACTCAAGTGTGTCTTAAGGGGTCCTAATACCCCTTAAGACACACTTAAGTATTCCAATGTGTCAAAAGGGGTCATGGGAACTCCCTAAGTGTCCAAATATTTGATAAGGCATACTATAACCCCTAGAGAGTCCCCATGACCCTTTTTGATGCATCAGAATGCTCAAGTGTGTCTCAATGGGTATTAGGACACCTTAAGACACACTTGAGCATTCCAATGCATCAAAAGGGGTCATGGAGACTCCCTAGGTGTCCTAATGTGCCTTATCATGGTTTAGGACACCCAGGGAGTCCCCATGACCCCTTTTGACACATTAGAATGCTCAAGTGTGTCTTAAGGGGTCCTAATAACCCTTAAGACACACTTGAGCATTCCAATGTGTCAAAAGAGGTCATGGGGACTCTCTAGGGGTCCTAATGCATGATAAGGCGTACTAGGACCCTAGGGAGTCCCCATGACGCCTTTTGACACATTAGAATACTCAAGTGTGTCTTAAGAGATCCTAATAGCCCTTAAGACACACATAAGCATTCCAATATGTCAAAATGGGTGATGGGGACTCCCTAGGGGTCCTAGTACACCTTATCATGCATCAGGACACCTAGAGAGTCCCCATGATCCCTTAAGACACATTGGAATGCTCAAGTGTGTCTTAAGGGGTCTTAGGACCCCTTAGGACACACTTGAGCATTCTAATACATCAAAAGAGGTCATGGAGACTCCCTAGGGGTCATAGTGTGCCTTATCATGCCTTAGGATCCCTAGAGAGTCCCCATGATCACTTATGACACATTGGAACACTCAAGTGTGTCTTAAGGGGTCGTAGAACTCCTCAAGATACACTAGAGTGTTCTAATGTGTCAAAAGGGATCATCAGAACTCTCTAGTGGTCCTAACATTAGATAAGGTGTACCAGGACCCCTTAAGATACACTTGAGCATTCTAATGTGTCAAAAGGGGTCATGGGAACTCCCTACGTGTCCTAATACATGATAAGGCATACTAGGACCCCTAGGGAGTCCCCATGACCCCTTTTGACACATTGTAATTCTCAAGTGTGTCTTAAGGGGTATTAGGACCCCTTAAGACACACTTGAGCATTCCAATGCATCAAAAGGGTTCATGGGGACTCCCTAGGTGTCCTAATGTGCATTAGGACACCTAGGGAGTCCCCATGACCCCTTTTGACACATTGAAATGCTTAAGTGTGTCTTAAGGGGTCCTATGACCCCTTAAGACACACTTGAGCATTCCAATGTGTCAAGAAGGGTTATCGGGACACCCTAGGGGTCGTAGTATGCCTTATCATGCGTTAGGACCCCTAGAGAGTCTCGATGACCCCTTTTGACACATTGGAACACTCCAGTGTGTCTTAAGGGGTCCTACCCTAGAGAGTCTCGATGTCAGATAAGGTGTACTAGGACCCCTTAAGACACACTTGAGTATTCTAATGTGTCAAAAGGGGTCATGGGAAATCCCTACATGTCCTAATACGTGATAAGGTGTACTAGGACCCCTAGGGAGTCCCCATGACCCCTTTTGACACATTGGAATGCTAAAGTGTGTCTTAAGGGGTCTTAGGACCCCTTAAGACACACTTGAGCATTCCAATGCATCAAAAGGGGTCATGGGGACTCCCTAGGTGTCCTAATGCGCATTAGGACACCTAGGGAGTCTGCATCACCACTTTCGACACATTGGAATGGTCAAGTGTGTCTTAAGGGGTCCTACGACCCCTTAAGACACACTTGAGCATTCCAATGTGTCAAAAGGGGTCATCGGGACTCCTTAAGACACACTAGAGCATTCTAATGTGTCAAAAGGGGTCATTGGGACTCTCTAGGGGTCCTAACATTAGATAAGTTGTACCAGGACCCCTTAAGACACACTTGAGAATTCTAATGTGTCAAAAGGGGTCATGGGGAATCCCTAGGGGTACTAGTACACCTTATCATGCATTAGGACACCTAGAGAGTCCTCATGAACCCTTAAGACACATTGGAATGCTCAAGTGTGTCTTAAGGGGTTGTAGGATGCCTTAGGACACACTTGAGCATTCTAATACATCAAAGGGGGTCATGGAGACTCCCTAGGGGTCATAGTATGCCTTATCATGCCTTAGGACCCCTAGAGAGTCCCCATGATCACTTCAGACACATTGGAACACTCAAGTGTGTCTTAAGGGGTCGTAGGACCTGTTAAGACATACTCAAGTGTTCCAATGTGTCAAAAGGGGTCATCGGGACTCTCTAGGGGCCCTAACATCAAATAAGGTGTACTAGGACCCCTAGGGAGTCCCCATGACCCCTTTTGACACATTGGAATGCTCAAGTGTTTCTTAAGGGGTCCTACGACCCCTTAAGACACACTTGAGGATTCCAATGTGTCAAAAGGGGTCATTGGGACTCCCTAGGGGTCCTAGTATGCCTTATCAGGTGTTAGGACCCCCAGAGAATCCCCATGACCCCTTTTGACACATTGAAATGCTCCGGTGTGTCTTAAGGAGTCCTACGACCCCTTAAGACACACTTGAGAATTCTAATGTGTCAAAAAGGGTTCTAGGGACTCCCTAGGGGTACTACGACCCCTTAAGACACACTTAAGCATTCCAATGTGTCAAAAGGGGTCAACGGGACTCCCTAGGGGTCCCAGTATGCCTTATCAGGCGTTAGGACCCCTAGAGAATCCCCATGACCCCTTTTGACACATTGAAATGTTCTAGTGTGTCTTAAGGAGTCCTACGACCCCTTAAGACACACTTGAGCATTGTAATGTGTCAAAAGGGGTTCTGGGGACTCCCTAGGGGTACTAGTACACCTTATCATGCATTAGGACACCTAGAGAGTCCCCGTGAACCCTTAAGACACATTGGAATGCTCAAGTGTGTCTTAAGGGGTTGTAGGACCCCTTAGAACACACTTGTGCATTCTAATGCATCAAAAGGGGTCATGGAGACTCCCTAGGGGTCATAGTATGCCTTATCATGCCTTAGGACCCCTAGAGAGTCCCCATGATCACTTCAAACACATTGGAATGCTCAAGTGTGTCTTAAGGGGTCGTAAGACCCCTTAAGACACACTCGAGCATTCCAATGTGTGAAAAGGGGTCATCGAGACTCTCTAAGGGCCCTAACATCAGATAAGGTGTACTAGGACCCCTAGGGAGTCCCCATGACCCCTTTTGACACATTGGAATGCTCAAGTGTGTTTTAAGGGGTCCTAGGGAGTCCTCATGACCCCTTTTGACACATTAGAATGCTCAAGTGTGTCTTAAGGAGTCCTACGACCCCTTAAGACACACTCGAGAATTCCAATGTGTCAAAAGGGGTCATCGGGACTCCCTAGGGGTCCTAGTATGCCTTATCAGGTGTGAGGACCCCTAGAGAATCCCCATGACCCCTTTTGACACATTGAAATGCTCTAGTGTGTCTTAAGGGGTCCTACGACCGCTTAAGACACACTTGAGCATTCTAATGTGTCAAAATGGGTTCTGGGGACTCCCTAGGGATACTAGTACACCTTATCATGCATTAGGACACCTAGAGAGTCCCCATGAACCCTTAAGACACATTAGAATGCTCAAGTGTGTCTTAAGAGTTTGTAGGACCCTTTAAGACACACTTGAGCATTCTAATGCGTCAGAAGGGGTCATGGAGACTCCCTAGGGGTCATAGTATGCCTTATCATGCCTTAGGACCCCTAGAGAGTCCCCATGATCACTTCAGACACATTGGAATGGTCAAGTGTGTCTTAAGGGGTCCTAGGACCCCTTAAGACACACTCAAGCATTCCAATGTGTCAAAAGGGGTCATCGAGACTCTCTAGGGGCCCTAACGTCAGATAAGATGTACTAGGACCCCTAGGGAGTCCCCATGATCCCTTTTGACACATTAGAACACTCAAGTGTGTCTTAGGGGATCCTACGACCCCTTAAGACACACTTGAGCATTTTAATGTGTCAAAAGGGGTCATCAAGACTCCCTAGGGTTCTTAGTACACCTTATCACATGTTAGGACCCCTAGGGAGTCCCCATGACCCCTTTTGACACATTGGAATGCTGAAATGTGGCTTAATGCATCGTAGGACCCCTTAAGACACATTTGACCATTCCAATGCATCAAAATGGGTCATGGGGACTCCATGGGTGTCCTAATGCGCATTAGGACACCTAGTGAGTCCCCATGACCCCTTTTGATGCATTAGAATGCTCAAGTGTGTCTTAAGGGGTCTTTTTAACGCATTAGAATGCTCAAGTGTGTCTTAAGGGGTCCTAAGACCCCTTAAGACTCACTTGAGCATTCTAATGCATCAAAAGGTGTCATGGGGACTCCCTAGGTGTCCTAATGCACATTAGGAAACCTAGGGAGTCCCCATGACCCCTTTTGACACATTGGAATGCTCAAGTGTGTCTTAAGGGGTCCTAGGACCCCTTAAGAGACACTTGAGCATTCCATTGTGTCGAAAGGGGTCATGGGAACTCTCTAGGGGTCCTAGTATGCATTATCATGCGTTAGGACTCCTAGAGAGTCCCCATGACCCCTTTTGACACATTGGAATGCTCAAGTGTGTCTTAAGGGGTTCTATGACCCTTTAAGACACACTTGAGAATTCTAATATGTCAAAAGGGGTCATGGGGACTCCCTAGGGGTCCTAGTACACCTTATCTGATGTCCCTAGAGAGTCGCGATGACCTCTTTTGACACATTGGAATGCTTGAGTGTGTCTTAAGGGGTCCTACGACCCCTTAATACACACTTGAGTGTTCCAATGTGTCTGAAGTGATCATGGGGACTCTCTAGGGGTCCTAAGGCATGATAAGGCATACTATGACCCCTAGGGAGTCTCCATGACCCCTTTTGATGCATTAGAATGCTCAAGTGTGTCCTAAGAGGTCCTACTACCCCTTAAGATACTACCCCTTAAGACACACTTGAGCATTCCAATGTGTCTTAAGGGTTCATGGGGACTCTCTAGGTGTCCTAATGTGTGATAAGGTTTACTAGTACCCCTAGGGAGTCCCTAGAACCCCTTTTGACACATTAGAATGCTCAAGTGTGTCTTAAGTGGTATTAGGATGCTAGGACCGCTTAAGACACACTTGAGCATTCCAATGGACCCCTAGGGAGTCTCTCTCTGCCTCCAGTGAACTATTCTTCAAAGCCTCCATTTCTGCGTAGCTAGGGTTTATGACGCCTGTAAAAGGCACATTTAATACAAAGATTTAGCCGATGACCTTTAAAGACCTAAAAGAAACGAGAAAAAAATTTAGGCCAAAAATACATACCTCATTTCTGTATGTAGTACTGTAAGCTTGAACAATCCAGCTGGCTTCCTCTGCTAAGGCACGAAGAACTTCATTAATGTATGCTCTAGGAGGAAGATTATAATTTCCATATTTCTGCAAGAGTTTCTCCTTAATTTGTAATATTATATATAGTATATTAGTATACATTAGTATATGTATTATATATATATATATATATATATATATATATATATATATATATATATATATATATATATGTATTATATACATGTTAGTATATATTATACATTAGTATATATATAATATATTATATATTAGTATATTTAATACATTAATATATATAATACATTAGTCTATTATAATACATTAGTACATATATAATATACATTATATATATCATATGCCTCTTTTTTATAGATATATTATATACATAAATATATGTAAAAGTTCAATTGTTTTCATTTGCTCCTGCCGGTTTTTCATTAGCCGGGGAATATCGGGTACCCGATATTTTTGGGTACTCAATTTTTCCTAAGCAATATTTGACCAAAATATTCCCTGTCCCCATAGAGCAGACAATCACTGGATTTTATACTTTTTTCACGCATTGCAAAACAAAAAATGTGATTTGGGGCCCATTGTTTGATTTTTGTCGACTTGTGGTCTCACCATGGGAAGCACCAGTCGTCGAAAGGCTAAACGCAAGAGGAAGCTGACAGATGATAAAATTCAGGCATATAGGGAAAAAGATAAGGAAAATCACTGAAGAAGGAGAGAAGGTATGTTAAACATTAATCAAGGTGACCTCGTAAATGTAGTTGTAAGTGAAGAGGATGTTCAATTTGAAAATGTAGACTTTGGGAATGAAAATGTTGCACAAGAACCACATGAATGTTATACATCTCCAAATTATATGTGAAATGAAGTCCCTTGCAATAAAGATAATCAATCTTCAAATTCGGGGCTTTCAAGAACACCTAAATGGTTAATTGAAATTGAGGAGAACATTATGAATAGTTGGGAAGGAAAAAGGTCACATAGAACCGATAGGTTGTGGGCTTCAAGACTTTATGATGAATTTTTTCGAAACAAGACATTGGTTGAGAAATGTCAAATTTTTGTGCAGTTGTTAAAGATGCAAAAGATGAGACTTGTGCTTGTGAAATTGAAGATTCGTGTGAACAAGAAAATGTAGAGAAATGCCATTGTTTTGAAGAATCTTTTCAATGCTCTCAATAGCATTGGGAAGACTAGCAGAGAAAAAGACAAGAGAGTTGCTCGGAGGGTTATTACAACCTCCTTAGTAAGTCATCAGTTGAGAAAGGCTCATTTGATGAGACAAACTTGTGTTGACTTCAATATAGACCGTAAAACTTTGGGTAGAGCACTTGCAAGAAGAGAAAGACTTGATGATCCCCTTCAAATTGATACATGGGCTTATGGTGGGAGACTTCCACGTTTTGATAAGAAGCTAACATATGTTGTCAAGGATGAAATTCAACAATTTTGGGGTGCTAACTCAAGAGTGTCACCAAATGTGAAGGATGTCTTGAAGTTGAGAGTTGGCAATCGAGACTGCACTCCACATCCTAAACATTATGTGGAGGTAAGTCAAACAATGTTGTATAAAAAAATTTGTGAGACACATCCAACATTGAAAATATCACAAAGGTCTTTTGAATTCGTGAAGCCATTTTATTGTGTACCCCTTAAGATTCGAAATAAATGTTGTTGCAAATATCATGTTGAGTTTTCAATACATCATGAATTATTATGTTCCATTCGTTCTACTTTGCATACTAATTAAATGCTAGAGGATTGTGGTGCAAGTGGTCTTCCCAAATCATCAAGAGACTTGCTAGATCAATTTTTATGTCAAAGAGATGATGGTTGTTTATTTTATAAAAAAGATTGCTTAAATGCCAAGTTGTTGCAAATATCATGTTGAGTTTTCAATACATCATGAATTATTACGGTCCATTTGTTCTACTTTGCATACTAATGAAATGCTAGAGGATTGTGGTGCAAGTGGTCTTCCCAAATCATCAAGAGACTTGCTAGATCAACTTTTATGTCAAAGAGATGATGGTTGTTTATTTTATAAAAAAGATTGATTTTGAACCTGTTATCTATTTTGAAAGGCTGAAACATTCAAACATTAGACTAATCTAGCATTTATCAGTTCAAAGCATAAACAAATATAAAACCAAGCCACCTCAAGATTGTTGCTAAAAACAAGTGCTATAGAGAAAATGTTTGATTTGCTTCAATTAGAGGGATGTGGGTGTGCTCTCAAATGCATGGAGAGGGATTTATGGTGATGCATAAATGATGAGAAAAGCTTGAAATATGAACTAAGATTAATCCATTAAGCTATTCTAAGATGTGTTAGAAAACATGAAAAACATGAAGAAATCTAACAATTAAGATGTATGCTAAGATGATCTAGCTAAAAATGCTCATGATAACAATGTATAAATGATGAGAGCTAAATTAATGAATTTTCTCTTGGAAGGAGGAGCATTTATAGGATTTGGGAAGGAGGAATGAGTGGCCAGGATCAAAATCCTTAAGAGAGGCCAAGATTCATTCAAAGGGTAGCACATGGATTGTGCTAGTTTAGGGCCACCTCCTTGTGACAAGTGTCACAAGGGCATTGGGTTGAAAGATGGGAGGGATGTGCACAATTTGGGAAATGTGCCTAAGGTCAAAGGGTGTAAGAAAGGGGTGAGGGGCTTCTTAAATGCATGTAAGAGGGATAAGGAGGCTTTAAATGCCTTCAATGCATGTAAGAGAAGCTTCTAGAAGTTTGTTGACTTTGGGTCAAGATTAGGAGTTGGCTAACCTTAGTTAGAGAATGTGACAAGGTTAGGGGGGATTAGGATTAGGATTAGGGGGATTTAGGATTAGGATGAGTGAAGAGGTTGGGTTGAGAAGTTTCTAGAAGAGTCTAGAGTTTTCTTAGGTTTTATGGAATAAATGTTTATTCATTCCAAAGGCTTTTGGTTTTGGGAATATTTATTAAAATATATTTAATAAATATAAAAATTAAATATTTAATCTTAATTAAATATTTTGAGTTGGGATTAGGGTTAGAAAGGATGGGATTAGCCTTTTAATCAAAATTAAAGAAGGATTAGAAGATTCTAGAAGAGGTTAGTGGTCTTAAGGAAATTGGCCAAGTTTTGGGCAAAAAATAAATTAATTATTTATTTTAAGATTTTTGGTCAATTTATTAATTAAATAATTAATAAATAAGGAAATAATGTTTAAATAAGATTTAAACATTTTTGGGAGGGATTTCTTAATTAAATATTTTTAATTAAGATAAAGGGATTTAATGACATAAAAATAAATAAATTAATTAAATAATTAATTAATTAATAAATGATGATGTCATCAGGGGTTTTTCAGAAAATAAAAATACTTTATTTTCTAAAAGATTTTTAGGTGTCTACATTTTGCCCCTCTTTGATGCGATGCCGCAAGTGGCGTGGCGTCAAAGAGAAGAAAATAAGATGCCCAAGGCTAGAATTTAGAGGAATGAGGGATTGTGCCCCCTCGAGAAAATAACGCAAGGAGTAACCGTTGTGGAATTTTCTCGAAAGGAAATAGAGAAGGAAGGACCTAAGAAGAAGGGGAGATAAATAACCAAGCTTCCAAGAGCAAAGATGAGTGGATGCAAGATGAGATGGAATGCAAAATGCAGGATGCAACTACATGAGAGATGCAAGATGCATGATTAATCTATATGATGTAGAATGGGGGATTTAGGGAGCTCCATGCTTTGGATCTTTTTGAGAGCACAACCTAGTTTGATATAGCAATGCTAGAGACCTGCCAAGGATACTGGGATCATGAGGCCTTGTCACCAGTGTTGTATAGGACTGATGCTAAAAAGACATGCAGGGTTGCCCCAACATCACACATGAAACCCGAAGGAGGCATGGTGGAAAC
The DNA here is from genome assembly GCA_027943335.1 of Chamaecyparis obtusa. Classification (NCBI taxonomy): domain Eukaryota; kingdom Viridiplantae; phylum Streptophyta; class Pinopsida; order Cupressales; family Cupressaceae; genus Chamaecyparis; species Chamaecyparis obtusa. The sequence continues at coordinate 838,105 of BSBK01004264.1, read as the reverse complement.
GATGTTGAAGAAACCAAAAACACACGACTGACTCACAGGAAGAAGCAAAAGATCAAAAGACCTTGCCCCAAATTATCCTCATTCACAGTGCACCATGATATAAAGGATCGTGGTGACCTTGAGTAGAGAACAACGAGAAGCCGTAAAAGATTAACAAGACCCAAAGGACAAAATCCAAGGTCAAAATGATAACTCCAAAAGAAAACCTTTTCCAAGGAGAGATTTGATTTGATTGATGGTGGGAAGATTGGTATGAATGTGTGGAAGGATACATCAACACGGACCTAGTGTGCTTGGTGGAAGATTGGGTCTGACAGGAAGGATACCACTGAGGGGACCCGTGATTAGGCTTAGGTTAGACAAAATAGAAGCATACATCTATGCAGACCCTATGCTAATGGGGAGAATGTTGTGTTGTTGATTGGCAAATGATGCAGTTTAAAGATAGTCACATTGATCAAGGATAGTCGACAATTGATATTGCTGAAGTACAAGGCTGGGTAAGACAAGATTTCTGATCAAAGGCTGCTGCAGGACTGACAAGGATATGTACAACAAGACAATGACAAGGGATGACTAACATAAAGGATGGGACCTAAAGACACATATGTACAAATGAGATGAGGTGGAGACACAACTGACGCTATGGTACAAGACTCAGGATTAGGATGTACAAAGAACCTGGGGATGAAGCTGAAACTCCAAAGATATGCAAGACAATGCCCCAGTTGGGCTGGAAAGCCAAGATGGACTGACAGATGGATGTGTCCTGAAATGACACAGATTTGGGAAGGACATATCCCAATGATGATGATTGGATTGAGATCAAGGCTTGCTACAAGACTAAGGATGTGATTTGATCGGTTGGCTTGATCTTGGATGTTGGATTTTGGATAGCTAGAGGATGTGGAGAGGATTGAAAAATTGCTAGAAGACTGCTAGGAATGTTTGGATAGGGATGAATGGCATTGGATTGCAATGAGATTAGCTTATAGCTAGATACCAATGACAAGAGAAGATACTAGGTGATGGAAAGATGGAGGAAATGCTTATAACGAGGATTTGGATGGAGGAAGATTTGGATTTGGATGGAAGAATGCTTGAGGATTGAAAGATGGAATGCTGGAGGAACCGCTGAGGGATCTGGATAGAGGAATGCTTGGGGAGATTGGATGGTGGATTTGCTTAAGGATTTGGGAGATGGAAGATTTTGGATGAAAGATAGTCTCCAAGGAATATGTTACCAAGGAATAAGATGCCCCCTGCTTAGGATAGTTCATTTATTTAGAGGCAGTAGGATGGGGTACGATTGGATAGAAGATATGCCAACAAGAGGATGAGGATGGTAGATGGAAGCTAGGACAAATGGATTGGATAGAGGATATGTAGCTGAAAAGTGTGATGGATGCCAAGAAGGTGCCCAAAAGCATGTATACCTGGTAGTCTTTGTTTTGTCATCAAGATCCAAAGGAGGATGAAGGAGGTGAGAGACAAATGGGATGGAGGAGATGTTGGATAAGAAGTGATAGAAGGGAATGGCCCCCAACTGTAGAAAGGAATTGGGGGGACCTACGCATGATGCTTGTTTGCCAAGTTTTCACCATGGTACTTATCCAAGGCACTTGAATTGCCAATTTTTCACCATAGGACGAATGTTTTTCTCTTTTCTTTTGATATTTTTCTCATGATTTTTCCAATTTTTATGGATTTTATGCAGACTAGATGCTGACCTTCTGATATTCTGATGTGTTGATGTCTTTCTTCACTGATCTTTTGATTTGTTGCCAACATTTTTTGATTTTTTTGCTGCCTTTCTTCACTGATCTTTCTGATGTGCTTGGATGTTGGTACAGCTTCTCTAGGATGGATGGATTTATGCAAAAGCACAGATTGGATGGGGTAGATGGGATATATGGTGGTAGAAAGTGTTTGGATGGAAAGATGGAAAGTGATCATGATAGGGGGATGCTGTCAGGATCAACATTGGCACATGTTGTGGGGAAGGTGGATGAAGCGGATAGGACATGTAAGATAGAGGTGGATGTGATGGAGGATTTATGCTAGGAGATTTCGGATCTTTGGGACCCAAGATGGATTGAGGAGATGGAGAAGAAGACTAAGTAGCTGGGGGATTAGCAACTTTGGATGCCATTGTGGATGTTTCTTGTAGATGCATTACATCTTTTTGCTTTGGGATCCACATCATTTTTGTTTTAGCTTTGGTGGGCCTTTGTGGCCGTTGGTATGTATCAGATTTTGCTTTTTCTTTGCTGGGCCTTAGTGGCCATGTAGTAGATTTTTCTTGTGCTTTACTGGGCCTTTGTGGCCATTGGGATGCATTGGATTGATTGATTGGATTTTACTTTGGTTAACCATGTCGTTTAGACTGGACATGGCAATCCTTAGATCCTTGTGGATATTTCCCTTTATGCATATTTGATATGGCATCCAAATTGCGAGGAGTATTGAAAGGAATATGAGGAGATGTGTGGGATGGAGGGAATATGGATGGAGAGATGGAAGGAGATTGGTAGATAGGATATGTGAGAATGTGCCTTTGTTGATCCTGACTAGGGATAGTTGGATCTTGGATGAAGGATTGAGTAGGATAAGATGGGGGATGATATTTTGGGATGTAAGGTCCCAAAATGGATTTGGTATGTAGAGGATATGTGCTAGCATATTTTGGGACATAGGGACCCAAAATGGATTTAGAGGATGAAGGAAGAATTTGATAGGTTGTCCTAGGCTGTAATGATGGAGGAGGAGGAATAGCATTGTATGCCTTGGAAGATGTGATGGTGGGTTTGGAAGGATGCTTGAATTTAGCTTTAGCTGTACCAACATTTCTGGAGGAAGTGTCTTCTTCTAATGTGTGACCAATACCACATGATTTTGGATGTTTCTTGTCTTGAATGGGCTCTAGATTTCCTTGTTCACGAGAGCCTAGGCCTTTGCCTTGATAATTCCATTTCTTGAGCATTTTATCCAAACAAGGATATTTCTGACTTGGGGAATATGATAAACATCCAGTTTCTATTTCCCTAATGGAAGATATGAAACTAATTTCTACTGCTTCAAGTGGACTGCCTTTGACAAATGTAAGTGATCCAAGAGGATAGAGTGATGGTCGTGGGACAGTTTGGATTGGAAGATTCTCAAGAGGAGAGGATAGGATGGTGGGATTTTGACTGGGATTGGGGGATAGTAATGGATCTTTAGATGGAGAAACTGGGATGATAGGATCTTTGATTGGAGGAATTGGGATTGTAGGATTTTGGATTGGGGGTGATGGAAGCAATAGAACATGTGATAGGGGAAGTGAAGGGATTGGATCTTGATTTTCTTCTACGAGTATTTCAACATGCTTTTGGACAAGATCTTTACATGATAGGATTTGTGTGGATAGAGTGTTGGGGGATGTATGAATGGACTCTTCAAAGGGGGTGGATGGAAGGATGGGAGATTCTGTAGTTGTGATGTCTGGAAGAAGGAAGAACTCTTCAGATGGTATGAATGAACAGATGGGAGATTTTGCAACTATGATGGTAGGAAGAGGGGTGAACTTATGAGGCTCATCAGATATGCTTTGGATGATGCTAGGAGGACGTGATGTTGGTGGGGATTGGATGGAGACTTCAGATGGCAGGGACTCAATGATGCTAGGAGATGGAAGAAGATCAATGAGTGGGATGTATGGAACATAGATAATAGATGGGAGTGATGGATGGGCCTCATCAATGATGGCTTCACATGAAGGATTGAAATGGCTTGGCTCTTCATTTTTAGGAGCGAGATTTGTTATTGGCTTCCTTGTGAAACTCCTTGGAGACTTTCGTGGTGAAGAAGGATTGGAATGTGGAGGAGATGGAGAGCTAGGATAGTCCTTATATGAAGATGGAGTGGATGAAGGGGAACCTTCTTGAGGGGATGATGGTGCAAACGAGGAGCTGGAGGATGGTGGGTTGAGATAGGATGGTGGATTGGGGAAAAGGATTGGAAGACTTGGTTTTTGGTTTTGAGAATGATTTGGAGGATGAGTGGATGGATTCTTTAGATAAGGGAAGTAGCGTGAAGTGTTTCTATGGGATGATGGTGATTGGGATATGACCATAGCAGGAGATGGAAGTATGAAGGATGCATATGGAGGATGTGTAGGTTTAAGATAGGGATAAGTTGTGGATGGATAAGATAATGGATTTGCCTTGCCGAGGACATGAAAGGGAGTGCTAGTGGATAAGCATGAAGGCATGATAGGATTTTTTGGAGGAATGATTGGATGCTGAAAGATGTTTGGGGGCAAGTTTGCTAGGATTTTCAAAGTATTTATCGTGATCTACAAGTCTTTTATCATCATTTGGATAGGATGGAGCGGGAGAAGATACATGATAACCAAACTCATCATAATAGTTTTGAGACATGTTGACTGGCAGATGAGTTGGATAAAGATGAAGGACGAAGATGGATTGGAAAACTAAGACTCAGATTGGGATGACTGACAGAATCAGACTTAGGATTGAATTTGGCTCAAGATTGGAAGAAGATTGACTGCAGAGAAAGATAGACAAGGGGATGGGGGATGACCAAGATGACTCTGCTAACCTAAGATAGGAGGAAAGGATGACAAGATTGGATTGAATATGACTGGAAGACCATGATTTGAGATTCTGCAAGTTTTGGACATTTTTTGGATTTTCAGAGGATTTGGATTGACATGGCTTTTCTGAATATCTTGAACCAGTTTATAGATTAATTTGATGTTTTCCAATGGAAAAGGATAGATTTCAATAAAGATTTTTGGAAAAGCAATCTCCACAAGGGACAAAGCAACCCTATGGGATACAAGCAAGATAACTGACTTTGATTCTAAAAAAGCTTTGAAAAGTGTATGTTCCAACAAGTGTTTTCATGAAGTTTTAACTGTCAAGCAATTCAAACAGATCTACCTAAGGAAGGTGAGTATCAAAATCACTTGCCCACAACTTGGTACCCCCTAGAAGGGGATAAAAATGGTGAGTAATCTTGAGGTGACCTGGTAAACCCCTTGGAATCGGTCCTTGCACAAGGATTTTGATACTTTCGGATGTAGATAGGGTAGCTTCTATTTTATCAAGTTTTTAATAGTTCCATGGAGTCTCCATACCCGGTTATGCTGACTGCCTGTGACTCACTTAAGAGCCTAGCCAACAATGTTGGGGGAGGAATATTTACCATCCCCAGACATTTGCATTTGGCACAAAACACCCATGGATTAGGAGATATAAGTGAGTACTTTTTGCCTTCACTTTATTTATATACCGGCCGGGGGGGATACCGGTTTGAGGTCGTTCTCCAAGGAGGAAGTTCTTTTCTCCCTGGATAGGCCTCGCTAAAAGTAGAACAAGTGAACTTGTCTAAGTTTAAATGTTCTACGTTGCTTACTTTAACAAGGATTTATAGAAAAAGTAAAGCTCATAGATGCACATTAAGCAAGTTGTTTTTTCTCCAAATTGAATTAAGTGTGATTTGATTGAAAACTTCTGAAGACACAAGTGTTTAGATTTTGAGTTGTTCTTTCTCCCAAAAGTAAGCGATTTGAGTGATTACAAGTTCTTTCTTTGATCATTCAAGATTGAGATTAGCGTGTTGTTTTAAGAACTTTGAAGTGCTTTGTTTTGATCCTTTAAGGCATTCAAGATTTGATTATGCGTTTTTTTGAATTGAAAAGGAAGGAATAGAGATTTTTTTCTTTTAATGCATTCAAGAGTGCATTTGATTTTCAAAATGACAATGACTCTTAAGACTTAGCTTCATTCCTTTAGTTTAATTCAAGATTTGTTTTGACCTTTTCTTTGATTTTTTTAGCTCCAAAAGACAAGTTCCTAATTTAGCCTTGATGCGTGAAATTTGAAAAAGAAGGCATTCAAGATTTTTGCAAAATGAAGTTAGTTTTCAATAAAAACAAAGTTTTTAGGATTGATTTTAGGAACTTTTGCATGCACTTTTAGGATTGATTTTGAATGTTTTTAGAAATGAGATGCAAATTTGAGGTTTTTTTTTTTTTTTAAAGTACCCAAAACTTGAAATATTCCTAATTTTTGCATGAATGCATCTAAAGCCTTGATGTTGCAAGGATGCAAATGTTTTGATTGATTTTTCTTGTTTGTTAAAACAAATTTTGCAAATTTTAGTCCTTAATGCATTCAAGTATGATTTGGGGGTTCATTTTAAGCACTAAAATAAGTTGTGTATGATTTTGCTTCCTTATGGATTTTTTTGAGAAAAAAATTGGCCAAGACCCCACAACAAGAAGAAGAAGAAGTAGACGGAATAGAAGAAGAATATAGACAAGAAGAGGAAGAAGAATTTGAAGTGCTCCATCCACCTATAAGCTTGAAAAATCTAAAAACACTCTAAAACCCATCAGAATGTTTGCAAAGAACCCGTGAAGTGGGTCTCACCGAGCGTGCCAGAATGTAGGCTATGATTTTGAACCTGTTATCTATTTTGAAAGGCTGAAACATTCAAACATTAGACTAATCTAGCATTTATCAGTTCAAAGCATAAACAAATATAAAACCAAGCCACCTCAAGATTGTTGCTAAAAACAAGTGCTATAGAGAAAATGTTTGATTTGCTTCAATTAGAGGGATGTGGGTGTGCTCTCAAATGCATGGAGAGGGATTTATGGTGATGCATAAATGATGAGAAAAGCTTGAAATATGAACTAAGATTAATCCATTAAGCTATTCTAAGATGTGTTAGAAAACATGAAAAACATGAAGAAATCTAACAATTCAGATGTATGCTAAGATGATCTAGCTAAAAATGCTTATGATAACAATGCATAAATGATGAGAGCTAAATTAATGAATTTTCTCTTGGAAGGAAGAGCATTTATAGGATTTGGGAAGGAGGAATGAGTGGCCAGGATCAAAATCCTTAAGAGAGGCCAAGATTCATTCAAAGGGGAGCACATGGATTGTGCTAGTTCAGGGCCACCTCCTTGTGACAAGTGTCACAAGGGCATTGGGTTGAAAGATGGGAGGGATGTGCACAATTTGGAAAATGTGCCTAAGGTCAAAGGGTGTAAGAAAGGGGTGAGGGGCTTCTTAAATGCACCATAAATGCGTGTAAGAGGGATAAGGAGGCTTTAAATGCCTTCAATGCATGTAAGAGAAGCCTCTAGAAGTTTGTTGACTTTGGGTCAAGCTTAGGAGTTGGCTAACCTTAGTTAGGGAATGTGACAAGGTTAGGGGGGGATTAGGATTAGGATTAGGGGGATTTAGGATTAGGATGAGTGAAGAGGTTGGGTTGAGAAGTTTCTAGAAGAGTCTAGAGTTTTCTTAGGTTTTATGGAATAAATGTTTATTCATTCCAAAGGCTTTTGGTTTTGGGAATATTTATTAAAATATATTTAATAAATATGAAAATTAAATATTTAATCTTAATTAAATATTTTGAGTTGGGATTAGGGTTAGAAAGGATGGGATTAGCCTTTTAATCAAAATTAAAGAAGGATTAGAAGATTCTAGAAGAGGTTAGTGGTCTTAAGGAAATTGGCCAAGTTTTGGGCAAAAAATAAATAAATTATTTATTTTGGGATTTTTGGTCAATTTATTGATTAAATAATTAATAAATAAGGAAATAATGTTTAAATAAGATTTAAACATTTTTGGGAGGGATTTCTTAATTAAATATTTTTAATTAAGATAAAGGGATTTAATGACATAAAAATAAATAAATTAATTAAATAATTAATTAATTAATAAATGATGATGTCATCAGGGGTTTTTTCAGAAAATAAAAATACTTTATTTTCTAAAGGATTTTTAGGTGTCTACATTTTCTGAGCAGACATTGTCCTATTTGGTATGGTTATGAAGGTAGACTGAAATGGTTGGAGAGGCTATCAATGCCACTGTCTATCCAAGGACATGCCATCATCCTTGGGGTCGGTTATAATTTTAACTATCGAGTCCCATAAAAATTATGACTTGGAAGCATAGACAATATATGTAAACTATTCAACAGAATGTCCGCAAGCAGAGCACGGCATATGGAATTGTAGATAGGAGTAGTAGGACTAGTAAAAGGTATCCAAAAATGAAGTTTCCAAAGCTTTGTCAAGTTAGATTGGTCGATGACAATGAGAATTGGTTTTGCACATCGATAGTATTGGCATTCGAGAACATGATAATCTATAATGCAATTTCAATATTAAGACATTATCATTTCCTAAGAATGCCCCAACACCGAATGTCAAGGAGGACCCGACATCTTCCCTAATGGATAGAACCTTGTTTCATGCTCAATTGTTGGATTCATAGAGGTCTGGGACTATATCAGTGAGAAACTTAAGAGCAATTTTCAATACCAAGCTGATGATGCCTTCATGATGCATGATAATGCAGTTCTTTGTGTTGACATCAGTCATGATTCAGAGATGTTGGCTTCAGGTTCACAAGGTGGGAAAATTAAGGAGCACGTGCTCGCAATTGAATCCCAAAATACATATGTATGATGGCTTCGACAAAATGTTTCTTGGTGTCACTTGCATGAAGCGGTATGTTTGTGGAGAGCTAGAAATGACACACTCTAGTTATAGCACCAAGCGTCCAATCAAAACATAGAGGCATTAACACTTGTGTTGCAATAAGATCCAGATGGCACTATTCTATAGGAATAGATCCATTTTGAAAGATGTAGAGCACCAAGTAACATGGACTTTTATAACAAAATATTACTAAGGCACTCACAAAGGGATACTTTAATGTATTCGAGAAAGAAGATGTGGATAGACACATCCTCAAGAATTAGTTATTATAATAGGAAAGAAACTAACCGAAAGGGGAAAATAAGTAAGGCTCATAGAGGAGATTTTGGGGGTTTCGGATTCCACCTGACTCGAGACACTTTGTGCCAGGGGAGGGATAGATTAGGATTTTTATTATAATGCAGGGAAAGAGGGATTTTATTTTCAGATAATGATTAATGTATAGGAACATCATAATCTTTGTTGTTTTGCTGTGTTTAAAGAAGGATATGTCAGCATATTAAAACTTTGATTTTAGATGCTCACTTTCTGATTGATATTCATCTTTGAATGATAGTGGTTTCATTTGAATGCATAGCTATTACGTTTGATCATCAGCACGATCATCTATGGACTTTATGCTATAGTTTTTCGTGTATTTGGAAAGAACCATTCGTCTTTCTCTCTTAGTTTCTTTATGTAATGCATTGTTTAGGCAAATGAAATTTGTAGCATTTACTATTCTTTTCTTTTTAGTAAATTAGTCCCTTCGCGTCTATCTCATGTTTACGAATAGATGTTTGTAAGCCTTTATTGCTTTCAAGTTAAAAGCATTATCATTTATAGTTTAGTTGATTCATTGTAAATCCTGCACGGGGAGCCGTACCCAGATAATTCAAAGGGCACTTACGCTTCTCAATAGCGAAGTGACCCAACTGTTGGTGTTGGTTGAGTCTTTTTGTTTGGGCTTTAAGGGTCATTTTGTAAGCGTTTCTTTCGAAGACAAATCTATTCACCAACAAGAAGTTAAACCTCAAACATAATAAGCTCCATGAACAGGGTATTCCAGAGTAAAAAAAAAACAAATGTAACTTCAACAAGATATAATTTAAATCATAATGATAATCATAGTCAAGATATAACTTCACCATTCAATTCCATAAACATGAATAATAAATATGTATATACAAAAGATGACGCAAATATAACATATAAATGAATATGTTCTATATATGTATCAAATGTATCAAAAGTATGTCCATATACAAATATGGCACATGCCATTTCAAAATGTCTACAAAATCAATGTGGCATATATGCCATCTCAAAATGTGCCAAGTGTCATCTCTAAATGACCACAAAACTAAAACTGCATCCTATGCTGTAGGGGGATCATCAAAATGTAACCTCTTTGAAGGAGTGTTGGGCTCTGATTGACCTCGCATAAAAAATGAGTTCAAACCAAAGTTAGATTGCTTACTTTATATGATTTGTGTGTGTGTGTGTGTGTATATATATATATATATATATATATATATATATATATATATATATATATAATTCATAATTTTCAAACACTAATTTAATTAAAATTATAATTGAATACAAATAAATTTGTACCTGGTCTCTCGATCGCCTACCACGATCAGGTGTCCTAGCCTAAGTCCTGGGTAGCGAAGGGACCATGCCAACAATACCAACTCTGACCTATAAATATATATTTGCAATAATGAGATTAGTAGACTGGTGCAACATAGAGTAATAAATCTACAAAATAGGATGATAGCATAATAAAATTACAAATTGATTGAACTAAAATTAAAACTTACATTTAGTGATCCCTCCTCTGGAATAGTGGGCTGGGTCAACAAAGAAACAAAAGATTCTCATGGGACCTCCCTCACAGTCGGAGTAACCTATGAGAGTAAAAAGATTGTCAATTATATATCAATGTACTTCATCATAGCAACCCTAGTTACAAAATACAAATAATAATATGTAAAAGTCTACGTACAATTGGGCTATCACTCTGAATCGAGACACCTGTAACCCTACACCGCCGAACCGGTGTCGGGACATCATCAATAGCCACACCCTATACAATAAAGTGCAAGTAAAATATTTATTACTACACACAAGTGGCATACATATGCATGCATAATTAATCTTAAACAATTAACTACCTTTCCTTTGTCGACACCTGATGAAGGAACCCCCTCACGCCCCCCACTGACGTCGGCTGTAGCCTGCAAGAACACAATAAGATGACAATATATATTAGTAAATGTATGAATTTTATTGCTCTAATTGATAGAGATTGAAGCATGTACACCAAATGATATAAAAAAAACTAATGGGTACATAATTTATAATATACCATATAGTCATCAAGGCCAAATGAAATGGCCAAAAGTGTGGACTCATCCACCTGTCTCACCTCCTCCTGTGTCATCAACTGAACATAAATGGAAAAAATATATATACATAAGTGCATGCAATCATTAAAACTAATCTAAATAAATAAATTATTTTTAAATTAAATAAGTCATTTGACAAATTTATTTATAATGTTTACTCTTACCATATCAACAAGAGTCAATGGCTCTACGTGCACCTCCTAAGCACTCTCATGAGATGTAGATGCTCCATGAGGTGTTGCAGCCTCTGCAGCAACCTCTCCTATATCTCCCTCATCAATATCATGAAACAGATATATATCAGAATTAGTAAGCGGTCTGAGGCACATATGCCTGCACATAATGCACATATGGGGCTTGCATACATGTGAACTCCGAAGAGATGTCAATGCGCCAGCAGTGTCCACAGGAGGCAACACTGACCTAGTCTGTGTGATCAACTGATCACTCAGTAAATGAATGACCCTAATAGTCAGTTCGGCAGCCTCATAAATGATATCGGGATGCTGCACTGGAGGAGGGGGTGCGACATCAGTGGGGGGGACAAAGGTAGTCGCCTTTCAGCCCTGAGAAGAAGGCCTAGTCTGAGGAGCTCCTCTACCTACACCCATGTTGGGCCTCATACTCCAATAATCAACATGGTGACCAAGCACAAACTCAGCATACAATTTTTTAAGGAAATAAAATGGGACCTCCAAATTGCTATGTGGCAGTTTATCAAAAACCATCCACCAGCAATCCCAAAAGTTTGTGCGCATTGCTTCATTTGTGCACCATTTTATTGATAATTTAGACTTTTTGGGGTCAACTGGTATTCCAATTTTAGGATCGACAAAAAGGGCGGCTATATCTTCCTTACTTATATTAAGGGCCGCAATCCCATCATGGTCAAGCCCATCATCAAATTGGGTGTGCATATCATCACGCCAATGAAGAGCAGCATTATGTTGCTGCGTGAGTGTGTCAATATTTCCAAAAATTGTATTTAGTGTGGCAAGCATGGGACCTAATGTAGGTATATTTTGATACGTGTTTTTGAAACCTCGTATTGTGTTCAAATTTTCTTCTATCAAATCTTGTAAAGATTTAGGGTTTAGATATGGGGGATTGTTTTCGGGATTGTTATTTGGAGGGTTATTTTCTTCATTGTTGTCAGCCATGCCTAATTAAATAAAAAACAAATCTAAGTTTCAAATATTATTACAAATATAAATACAAAACCCTATTTTTTAAAAAAATGCTACATTTAGAATGAAAATGAAATAAATTAATAAAAATATACAATTAACTACTTACCGAATATGCTCAGAGTCGAATTTGGGGTTTCCAATATCAGGTATTCGAAAATATATCGGGTATCATAAAATTGCGGTTAGAAACTTGAAAAAATCGCGCTAGGAAATGAAGAATAGGGCTCGTGGGTGTTGGATATATGCCACAGTTATCAGGTACCCAATTAGGCATGTGCTTTGGTGACAGCTTTGCCCAGGTGTACTGACACCCAAGCCTACTAAAAAGTCAACAAGCGCTTTTATGCGCTTTTGGACGAGTGAAAAGTGAATATTTTTCACATCGCCACTCTTTGGCCCCTCATGATCTTGCACATACCCTCTAAACAAACCCTAAATAAATATGTTCAATTTTGATAAATCATAATGATAATTATTTAACTAAACATTCCTTTATTAATCAATTTTAAATTATATTAATCTAAAATATAATAAACAAACATTTTTATTGCACATCTAACCTCAACAAGGAAGCTTCATTATTCACCACATTATTTTTAGAGCATTGATATATTCACAATGTTAAGTATACAATACATAGATTGCTATGTTAAACATAGTATATGATTTACAATATTTTGTATTTAACAAAAGCTCCATTCTTAAACCGTGTGAAGTACCCTAAATAAATATGCTGAATCTTGATAAATCATAATGAAAATTATTCAGCTAAACAGTCCTTTATTAATTAATTTTAAATTATATTAATTTAAAATATAATAAACAAGCACTTTTATTACACATATAGCCCCAACAAGGAAGCTTCATTATTCTTTAACTTGATTTAAAAGTTGGTGTGTATTTAATATATATTCTGTCATTTCAGTACTATACCAATCCACCAATTTTTGTTTTCTAATTCCAGATCAATTCCAGCAAATTCATGTTTTCCAATTCCAGATCAATTCTTAAATAGCTTGTTCCCCTTCCTAATTCAAAAAAAATCCTTCAATCAGTCAGTCATACAAGTGTCAATAGAAAAAGTAACTCTCCTCAACTTCCATACACAAATTAAAAAAATAAAAAAAGTTCAGCAGAGTTTTATGTCTTTTTCGTGGTTTAATGGTGTAGTGTTGCATTTCAACACGCTCGATAGACTCTAACTCAGCTCTCAGTTTCGATCAGTCATTTCCAAGTGCCAAATCGTCAATAAAAGACGGCCGCAAACGCATCCAAATCATAAAGTGTTGTGAACGGATTAGTCTGTAGGTGGACATAAGAGAAGCAGCGAGTAGGTTTCGTCAATAAGACGGCCGTACAGACACCGAAATCTTAACGGGAGAGAAGGGAAGGGACACATGATATTTGACAGTCCTCTCAATGTGAGAAGCGCTAATAATTCAATCAGAATTTTGACTCTGAAATTCCTTAATCTAAATGTGAGAGGCGCTAATAATTCAATTAGAATTTTGACTCTGAAATTCCTTAATCTAAATGTGAGAGGTCACTGCAAATAAGTAACATTAAATAACCATAGAGTAATAATAATTTCATTTAATAATACGTTTAGTGTAGTTTTTCAAAAATAAATATTAATAATAATTCAGTCAGGATTTTGACTTCAAAATTTGGTATTATTAGCATGATATGCTTTGTCTAACCTATTAGAGGGCGGGAAAACATTGTCTTCATTAAGATTACCTAGCAATCGCACCTAAGTGTGCAATAGGTATACCAAAGAGGTATGGAAGGTCAACTAAGTATTTGTCCCTTTGTTCATCTCTCCCTCTCCTCCTCTCTGTCTCCTTATCTCTCTATCAATATATCTCATCACCATCTATATCTTTTTCTAATTATTCCTTTCTATCTCTCCCTCTCTATGTCAAACTCTGTATCTCCCTAGATCTCTTTCTATCTTTAGGTCTTGATCTATTAGATATCTCTCTATCTATTTTTCTCTCATTTCCCTCACTCTATATTCATCTCTATCTCTATCTCTATCTCTATCTTCTTCTCCCATCTCCATATCTAAGACACATCTCCATATTTCTTCTCCCATCTCTCCCTCTATCTCTATCTTGTTATCTCTCCATCCCTCTTTATCCATATATATCTCACCCTCTCTATCTCTCTTTATATATTGCTTTTTATCTTCATATTTCTCCATCTTTCATTTTTTCTTCTTTATATATTTATATCCTCCATGCCCCCCACCTCGCCTCCTCCCCCTCCCCCCATCTCTCTCTCTAGCACTCACTCTCTCTATCTCTCTTTATATACCAGTTCCTCTTTCTATATATATATATATATATATATATATATATATATATATATATATATATATATATATATATATATATATATATATATATATATATGTATGTATATGTATGTATGTATGTATGTATGTATGTATACATATACATATACATACATACATACATATATATATATATATATATATATATATATATATATATATATATATATATATATATATATATATATACACATATACATATACATATACATATACATATACATATACATATATATATATACATATATACATATACATATATACATACACACACACACACACACACAAATATATATATATATATATATATATATATATATATATATATATATATATATATAATTCTCTCTTTATGTCTCTTCTATATATTTTAATTTCTACCATCTTTATCTACCCCCTTCTCCTATCTCTTTATCTATCCCTTTTCTTCTCTGCCCATCCCTCTCCTCTGTATCAGTCTCCATCTCTACCTTTGTCTTCATCTCTATCAGTTTCCCCTTACCTCTTTCTCTCTCATTCTTTCCCCTTTTATTTCTACCTCTTTCTATTTCTATATCTCCCTATAGATCTCTCCCTCTCCCCATATTTCAAACATAACATGACCTTATTGGTAATCATAAATGATATCTTTAACAATTTTATCCCTATACTTTATTGTGAATAATTATTTTATTTAAAACATGTTTTTATAATTATAAATAAATATATAATATATTTGCATATAAATTTATTTCATATCAATTATTAATATAATTTTACCTATAACTTCTATATATAATAAGACAAGTTTTCTAGATAATATTAAATGAACTGTAAACTTAAAAGAAATAATATAATATTAAATAACATCCAGAGAATATAAGAGATTCCTCTTATCAAATTCAAAAAAAATCTTACCTTTTTATTCGAACTCTAAAAGTCTTTCTTTTCTTAAGGCTATGAGTATATTTATACTATGTAAATAAATATACCATAGAAAGAATTGAGATTTCATTGGTTTTAATTTAGTTTTTAGTTTCTTTGAAATTTAAAGAAAAAGGTTTATATTTCATTGTACAAGTATACTATGGGAGAATTAGATTATTGTTATAAAATGGACAATTACATATGTGACTCAAGTCCAATGTGCTTCCATCAATAATAAGTTGAGTCTGAGTAGGAAATTAATATATAATTATATATAGAGGAACATAGTAGGATCAGGTATATGCATCAAAAATTATTTAGGGTTCATGTTGATTGAGAAAGAAATTTTTGTTCCTAAAGAATCAATTAATGAAGCATCTAGGAAACTACTTTGTTACAAGGGTTGATTCTAACAAAACACCTAAATATAAAGAAACTCCACGTAGAGGTTGATTCATTAGTTATTATTAATGCATGTAAACATAGGAAACATTTCAAGTGGCATTTGAAATACATCCTTCAACAAGCTTGGAGCATTCTGGATTCTATCCCAGACATATAGAGAAGGTAATAAAATAGTGGACTGTCTCACAAATCTGGGTGGTGATGACAAAGTAATAGACATTCTTGATGAAAAAATCAAGTGGGGTGAAATTTCTAATTTGAAAGAACTAATTGTGTTAGATAAAGAGTAAAAAAAAAAAAAAAATACTAGATATAGGCCAATGCATTCTTGGTGGACAATGACTTACTTTTTCTACATGATGTAGCTCATGCAACATGGTCTTTTCCATGACTTTGATGAGGTTGCTATTCGATTGTAATTATGGGAGCATTTAATTTCTATTATTAGGGAGTATATCAAGGGGAAAAGTTCAACTCAAATTGTGGATGACATTAAAGGTTTCACACATGATAATATCCATATTAATTTCTAAGGACATCTCATTTAATTACTATCGCTGCAATATGATAGCGCAAGTCTTTTCAAGACAGACTATAGAATGTGTGTTGTCCTACGCCAAAGATCTAAGAAAGGAATTTTTGATCTACAATTCAACACTGCATGCTCTCCATGTGTGACAACGATAGTATTGCATGCATTAATGTTTTAAAGAAAAGCACATTTCCAAATTTGGAGGTAGAAAAAGAATATTTTTGGGAGTTTTGTAATATCATCTAAAAATGCTTCTATTAATAACTTGTTTTCATATTGATGGTAGAGTATATGAATCAGGTGACCAAGTATTGAATCCCAGGATTGAGTGTACAAAAGAAATTATCCCCATTCATCTTTGCATTGGTCTTGGGTTAATAAGAAGATATTTTGTGGGTTTTTCTTTTCAACATTTGTAATGAGCAGTTGTGGTTTGATCGTAATAGAACACAGAAAATTTAGGGTCAGTTTGTTCTGTGAGGATTGTCAAAAATACCATATGGAATATTGTCCTCCAAATTACCATGTCCTAATTCCTTAGGTTGTAGGAGAGAGATTGTTTGCTAGGAAGATAACAGATGAGGACCTAAAATCCATGTTTAATATGCATTATCTTTAGTATAGGAGAAATGTGAGGTGTATCATTGGCAAGGAGGTCCTGTCACTAACTGCTAGGAGAATTATTTTCCCACACTAGGTGCTCTATATGTTTTTTTCAAATGCTAATTAGTTTTTTCACAATCTATGTCTATAATAGAATTTATTTTTAGGAAACTGGTTAAGCATGGTGTGCTTTCTGAGGAGTCTTTTCTTTTGGCATTTCAAAATTATGATCTTTGGAAGGGAAATGCATTTGTTGGGGGTCTTTTCTCTCAGGATTCTTTGTCAAATAGGATTTCATATGTTGTTTTCTATGATAATATAAAGCTAGCATTGGACACACAAAATTGTCTCTTCATTTGAAATGCATTCTATATGCACAAAGGGGTTTTGGGTGCAAAATTAGTGCAAAAAAATTGTGCAAAAGTGAATTCTAATAGATTCTTTCTGATTCAACATGATCACCTGCTTGTCAACCCATTTCAAGTTCCTAATGTGAATGATGCAATAGTACAGGTGGACGCTAATGAAAATGGAAGTGCCAATAACTAGTAGCTATAAGCTGAGAAAGGGAAGGAAGTAAAATAGCATTAAGGATATAGAATGGAAGAATAGTCTAACTGCCTACCTCCACTTTTTGTTTTGTGTCGTTGGTTTTCTTGCTTCATCTTTTTAAATATAGTACATGCTTGTGAATATAAGAAAATGGCGAGCAACGCTATGTAGAGAAATAGATCACTTACAAAATTCCTAGTGGGAGTTGTACTTTCAGGAAAGTAAGTATGCTCCCAAAGGATCACCCTCAAGACAATTGGATTAGCACAACCCAAGATGGATGTAGGGGTTCTAATGAAAGATCCAAATGAGAGTGGAGGAATTGGGGTTTACTTTCATTAAAGAGATGTGGAATGTGTGTAATAAGATGTGTATTTTTTGTAAAAGGAATTGATTTTGTTGATAAAGGAATGATAACCAACAAAGTATGATATTAGATCTAATGCATAAAAGTAAATGCAAGATGACAAGAATAAGATTGAACTCACTTTGAAGAGAGGAGAGGCAAATCAAACTTCAAATCTAGTTTTGATTGTTGAGCAGACCTATCAAAATTAGAAATGGTTCTAGATTTGAATCTTTGAGACCTGGGTAAAAGCATAAAGTTGTGTCACGTTTAATGATATTTTTAAAAAAATTTGAAAAATACCCTTTTGTCAAGTTCAGAGTCAAGATTATTGTAATATAATTTTTATAGTATTTTGATTACATCTAATATATTATAATTTCAAAATACTGCAAGTAGGTATTTTAACATTCGAGAAGATGATGCTTCAAATAAAGAAAAAAAATAGTAAATCATATCAGAAAAATTTAAAATTTATATTTAACACTAGAGGAGAGAATCATTTTCAAGAATTTGTAATTTTTTCCTGAATGGTGTAGATTTAGTAGGGGAAATTTGATGGGTGATGAAAACTGTCAATTTCGGATAAGTTATACTTTGAGTAGTTATATTAGAGAAAATATACGTCGAAAACTAATCTTTCTTCTTTTTTGCACTAGATATACATGCCATCTATAACATATTTTGAAATCAAAGGAAAAAAATATTATTTGTATATACTTGTTTGGTGGGAACTAGACCCCATATTTTCAACATTTTTCAGCAACTGAAAAATGGACTTCAAAAATTAAAAAACTGTGTCAATTCTTTTTCAATTTTTTTTTATAAAAAAATACAGGCATAAACTTTATCCAATTTTACACATTTCTTTAGCTTACATCAGATTCAAATTCTAAACACAAATGCCACATTTATGTCGTTAAAGTTGAACAATTTGTGTGTTGTTGACCTTTTCCTTTATAAAAGCATGAGTAAGGTTTGTAATTTTACCCACTTGTAACTTCTAATTATGAAATTTCTAGAACAAAAGGAAAATGTCAACCAAATTTGACCTTGTCTAAGAAAGTCAACCTTTTCCTAGAGAGTCAAAATCTAGTGAAATCTATGAAAGATTTGAGATTGGTTTTGCAACTCCTAAAATCCATGTTTGAAACTCTGAGAACCTATTCCTACACACAAGATTAAGTGGAAAAATGTTGTGAAAAGGGGCTTGCCTTGGTCAATCCCCTATATAGGAATCAACCTTGAAATGAAATAGAAATGACATAAATAAAATGTTGTACAAAAAGTAAATGTAAGTATTTACCTTGCATGAGAAATCCTCATGGATGGATATTAGGTTCCGATAAACCCATGAATATGTGTGTAAGGAATGTAGGATCAATGATGTCCTTACAAATGCAATAGATCAACACTTACCAATCCAAGATCTTGAATGAATGTATTCTTGTGGATCTTCTTTCTAGCTTGAGAATTCCTCTACTTGGTTATGAGAGAGATGTTTGATTATGGAGAGGGCGGGTGAATTAGTAATCCTTGATTATCTATACCTTAAAACTTCCTCTGATTAAAATTGGTATCAACTCAATCAGACACAATTTAACATTTACCAATAACAATAAATAAAATCTATCAATGAGTAATAAAAATCACATAAATAATTCAAGACATATAACACTAGTATTTAATATGGAAACTCATCTTTGGGAAAAACCACTATGGGAATTGTCACCCACTAAAGAAAATACTCTTCTAAAGTATGCTCGGTTAATAGCCAATCCTATTAAAGATTACAATACACAATGCTAAGTGTGACCCATTCAAGGAATTTGCCTCATATCTGTTAGGGTCCTCACCATGTTAGGAGTGGCCTGGTTAAAGGTCTTCAAACACTCAAAATGTTACCTTTTGCAAGGATTTTACAATAAGACTATTAAGTCCACTCGGTTAAGAAATTTTTTTGTTACAAATGTTAATAAGAAATGGTGAATATATTGACCTATAAATCTGTAGTTATCCTTTGTATAATCAGATCCTTTGTGCGCTCTTCTTCTTTACTTCAATCCATCACATTCCACTAGTTGAACAACACTTCATCAGTTTTAGCTTTTTGACTTAGAATTCAACATTTTCCTTCTTCACTACATCAGTTGGTGACTCAATCACCTTGGAACTTGAACTTTCTTGAAACTTGATCCTTCTATTTTTACCACTTAGATCTATACCATAGATCATCATCATGAATTTTTTTAATCGTAGATCTCTCCAACTAACTCTTCCTTGTCATTAGAATATTCCATCTCACCATAGCTCAACATTAAATATTGTTTTGATCCTTGTATTTAATTTATGTTCCTTGCTTAGTTACTAGCTTCTTTCTTTCAACTGAATTTTAGTTAACTTCACTCAGTGACTGAAACCTTTTGCTCGGTGTCTTGAGTTTCTTTGTCTTTACCGAAACTTACTTTCCTTCTATCGAATGACTTTTTATCTTTACCGAATGACATTTTCTGCTTGATAGCCAAAAGTATTTTCTTCACCAACTTGTTCAATCTTCTTTACCATTCTTTACTGGCTTGATATAATCATTTGTTACATAGAAAACAATTATATCAACATAACCTTAGCATTTTTCAATCTGTATTAGTTTCCCAATTAAGTTCTTCATCTTCACAACATCTCACTTCTTCTTCTTAACTCATTCAACTTATATCATACTCCGAATATATGTCAACACAAGATAAATTAGCTATCAATTGCTTGACATCAATAACAAGATAATAACTGATCTAACCTTCCTACTATCTTGTAAACCTCTGATCTTAGTCGGTCTTCATCATCATCACCATCAGTTATAGTAACAAGAGAAATATGCATCAACTAGGGAAGATTTCCTTTTCTTGAATGAAGACTTGAAGAGATGAAGACTTGGAGATCTTCAATGGGTTCTTTCCTTGAAATCTTGAGTCCACCTCTTCAATTGTACTTGAATTTCTTGACTTTCTTGCATAATAGTGGATGTCAAAATATGATGCCTTGATGTCCTTTTATACTCATTTCGAGACTCGATATTATTTTTCTAATCACAAATAAAGATAGAGAAGAAGAACCTCCACATTGGGCCTAGAGCCCACTTAAAATTAATACCAAAGGAAAAAGTCAACTTAGGTCAACCTTGTCTAGGACAAGTCCAAATTATGCCAAGCTAGTCTCGATAGGTTTAATTTCAAAGAAAATATGGGGCTTGGGAAGTGTGAAAAGTTTGAGGGTAAGAAAAAGAAAGATGTAGAAAACCAAGCAAAAAGACATTCAAATTTAGGAATCACTAAAATGGGGTCTAATAGGTTGTAAAGCCACCATTAATAGGTGCTAAATTTTTAGGACAATACATTTAGCCTCCACTTTAGTGGGAGTATGATACAAGCTCATTCTTAGGGTAAATGAGATCAAATGCATAGGATGATCTCATCAAGGTCAAGAAGACAAGGAAATTTCAAGCCCCCAAGTGACTTAATGCTCAGGATTAAATTTGGAAAATACTAAAAATCTAATTTTTTTTCAATTTTTCCTATGTTTTAGTAAACTACATTTTTTAGGGTTTTCGGTGCATTTTTGGGCTTGGATGCTGCCTAAAAGTGCCAATGGAACATTGTCACTTTTGAAATGTGGATCTAGATCTTTTGAATATCTTTCCAACGCATCAAACGATTCACAATTCAGAGCTAGGACTAGAAAGTTATGCCTTCTTCAAGTGGACCTAAATTTTATATATAGTTTTTTGATAATTTTTTATAATTCGAATAGTTTATTTGTAATAAATATTATGATAGCTCTTCATTTCATTTCCAAGGGATTCTGATGACCCTTGGGATCCATCAGATTTGTATAAACTCCAATATTCGAATAGAATGGATCAATTTTTGGTTTGCAATCTTGTTGTTAATACTTCTCAATTTTCGTGTTGAATTCTACAATACTGCAAGTATCACACCAGGTATTGTAATTTGGTTTCATAAATCAGATCACTTAAGTCCCCATCAAATCCAAAACCAATATAAGAAAGACACTTCTCAAAAGAGAGAGAGAGAGAGAGAGAGAGAGAGAGAGAGAGAGAGAAGAATGTGATTGCCTTATCCCAGTAAGATTGTTTTTCTTGCTATGAACCACATAAAGAAATGATGCAGGAGCATCTCAGGTCCTTAGTAATCATGTGTCACCAAAAACATTTTGGATTTTGTCTGTGTTGCTCAGTTGCTGCTTTGACCAAGTTGGTCAGTTTCCTTTGATTACCGAGTGTGGTTAGTTATCTCCTGTGCGGTCAGTTGTTTCACTGGTGCTCGGCATTGCTTGTCTGCTACTCGGTTATCCTTGCTCACCAGCGGGTTTAGTTTTAGTTTATGTTGTGGCCGACTTGTGCATTTATATTTGATCATGGACTTAATGTTGGAATCAATCATTGGGAAGTGTGTGGTCCCAAATCTTACCATTTCTTCTGTTGATTTTGGATCTGAAGGCCGACTCAGTTCGATAGACTCTTGTATAAATGTAGTTGTTTGGTCGTAGTTTAGAGAGTCAGTTTTGATAGAAGATGGTAGACATTAGAATTGCGATTGTTGACAGATCCTCGCATGTCTGAGGACTTTTGAGATTCATTGTAATATCTAGCCCTAACTTGGAAGGCCTTACAGCCTGACATGTATGATTCTATGTGATGAAAGTTAATGAAAGATATAGCATTCTCTATCCCACTCTTGTTGTTGTTTCCTTTCGCGTGTGTTGAGAAGGCTTGGATCATTAGGGTGTGCCATCCTTTGGACCCTCTTGAACCCTTCCTTGCGCCAAGTGGTATCAAAGCGAGGTTAGATCTTGATCTAGGTCTGGGGATCTAGGTTTGTAGGTTCCTCTTGAAGCCCTAGTTTGTTGTTGTGGGGTAGCAGATTGCGATCTAACCTGTAATTGCAGAGGGTTGTCAAGATGGTTCGTGGGAGGCGAGATGCAGATCCAAGATTGGTAGATATACTAAGGTAGATTGCTACTAGGTTAGAAATCGTTGAAACAACCCAGAGAAGAGACAGACATCTTGAAGATGTTAGTGATGATGAAGTTGAAGAAAAACAGGCGAATGCAGAACCTACACCTATTATGGACCAAGGTGAAGAAATATTTTTGAAGGCTTTGACAAGTCTGAAGTCTACACCACATTTCAATCCCCCTGAATATGGTGGAAAATTGGATTCTGATGAATTGGTGGATTGGATCACCGAGATGGAAAAGTATTTTGAATATGAAAACATTCCCGAGGATAAGAAAGTAAAGATTGTGAGTACAAAGTTGAAGAGCCATGCCTCATTATGGTGGGAACATCTGCAGTTGGATAGGAAAAGGAAACGCAAAGACAAAATCAAGGTATGGAGTAAAATGGTCAATAAGTTAAAAGGAAAGTTTTTACCTTGTGATTATCAGATTAACCTAGTTCGGTGAATGCAAAGTCTAAGGTAGAAAGATAGCTCAGTAAAGGAATATACTGAGAATTTTATAGATTGGATATCATATCTAGACATAATGAAGATGATGTGGAAAGGATTGGTAGATACCTGAATGGTTTGAGAGTTTCCATCCAAGAGGAAATTAGTATGGTCAAATTGGAGAACATTGAAGAGGCTTATCAATTTGCATTGAAAGCTGAGGAGAAATTGAACAAGAGACATGAGCAAAGAAAGAGAGGAAAAGGTGGTAGATTCCCTAGGGGAAGAGGTAGATCTAATGGTGAAAATGGTAGATCTGAACCTGAAAAGACAAATTTGGACAAAGGAAAGACCGAGTGGAAAGGTGAAAGTTCATCTAGAGGTAGAGGCAGTAACTACCGAGGTGGTTATAGTAAAGGAATTTTCTGAGAAACTTGTTACAATTGTGGAGAAGAAGGACATAGATCATTTGAATGTACACAAGTAAGTAAGAAGGCTAGTAGTAGTAGAAATGCTTTGGTGCAAGAAGAATCACCAAATGAACCTGAGAAATAAAATAACTTGATGGTAAGGAGAGCACTATGGAATGAAAGAAAAAAGGAAGATCCGATAAGGAAAAGTTTGTTCAAGACCAAATGTAGAGTTTCTGATAAATTTTGGAAGGTAATCATTGACAGTGGTAGCTCAGAGAATCTGGCATCTGAGGAGATGGTCACAAAATTGCAGTTGAAAAGGTTGGAACATCCAAAGTCCTATTAGATTTCATGGATCAAAGATGGGCATACACTCCTGGTAAGTGAACAATGTTATGTGAATCTGAAGATTGGAAAATACTATGATAAAGTGTTGTGTGATATCAAGCCCATGGATTGTTGTCATATTTTGTTGGGTAGACCTTGGCAATATGATATACATGCTATATATGATGGGAGATTGCATAAGTATACTATTGTGGCTGATGGAAAGAAACAAATCTTGTTACCATTGATGGAAGAACCTGTTAGTAATGTTTGCACATCTGTGAAAGTTTGCTTGATGGAAGGAAGGAGGTTTGTTAAAGATTTAAAAAAGAATGATGTATGTCTTGCTATGATTCCTAACAAACTGAGTAAGAAAACATAAGATAATGTTCCTAAGGAGATTTATAAGTTACTCGCTGAGTATAGTGAAATCATTTCTAATAATGTACCTGATGGTTTGCCATCAAAAAGAAGCATTGATCATTGTATGGATCTAATTGTTGGAATAACTGAGAGGGGGGTGAATCAGTTAAACGTTGTCCCAAAACAAAATGTATAATCCAAAACAAAATCTTCAATTCCTGCTGCTTGGTAAATAGAAATATTATCACTATCTATACTTTTACCAATTATCAATTAAACTTATAATACTTACCGATCAAATCTAACATGTAATATGCAAAGTATGATAACAAACAAATATCACAATCAACACATAACACAAGATATTTAACGTGGAAACCCTATGAAGGGAAAAACCACCTGGGACCGGCAACCCAAAATATTCACTCTTCTGAAGTGAGGTCAGTGAAAACCTAACCCTATTAAAGATTACAAACGCATTGTTAGGTGTGACCTTGTTAGAGGATTTTAGACTAGATGTTATCATCCAACTAGTAGTCACTCTGGGGTTGACAGGATAACAATGTTCACTCTAATGAATGATACATTAAAAGACTTTCTAAGTCCACTTGGTTAAGAGATTTGACTTTGTACAATGGTTAAATATGTAACAGTAGTTGATCTGCCTTAATACAACTTCAACTGCAGATTACAGATCAATATTTTTCTCATTCAAATCCTCCTGATCACTACATTACTTCAGATTCAATACTGTGTTTACTTACTGTCTGTCGGTAATTGCTCTTTGTAGCTCGGTAACTGTTCTGCAGCTTGGTTCTCAATAACCAGTATGATCAGAATGCATGAAACCTTCTTCACGTGATAATTCTGCAACTTCTTCTTCTTCCGGCATCCTTCATAATGAAACTCCAGTCTCTTATATAGACAGGTAAAACATTTTCTTTTTCTCCATCAGATTTTGCCCCTTAATAATCTCCATTGATTTTGTTGCTTTAGGCTTCCTCGGCTGATGTGTTAATAACTCGTTTCAATCTACTCCATCAAATCCTTTTGATTTATGTTAGTCGTCGATCTTCATAACAAACCTTATCTGTTACCTCATGATCATACACTTTCCATCTTATCACTTTATCAGCTAAACTAATTATTTAATTCCATTCTGTCTTCGTCGGTTAACAAAGAAATGCATCGGTGAACACATGCTCGGTTAATATTGTGCTCGGTATACACTACACTCCATCGATGTATACTGAAATGCTTTAGTTTACCGACAACACTGCTTTGTAGCTTTCAACTCTATTCTTCATTATAGATGAATACAACATAATGAAGTCGATTCCATGAAGTCATAGACTCATCAAGAAGTTACTCAATGTATTCTTTATCCTTATCTGACATGTACATCTTCCTCATGTAGATTTCTCTGTTCTTCATCTCATCCACCTTTCTTCAGATGTGTCAGTATAGTAACTTACAAGATAAGTACAGTCAAGCTTGTTAACATCAATGACAACATAAAACTGATTTAATCATCTTGCATTATCTAAACATCAAATCCTTAGTAATCATGAATTACCGATTCTTCATTCAGGTTCCAAATCAGTTGTAGTTCATCACTAATCCCTGGAGCTAGTTTACCGAATAAGGCACCTCATCGGTTAACACCTACCGAGAATCAGGAATTAAACCGATAGATTCAAGAATTGCTGGAGAAAGGTTTGATCAGAGAAAGTTTGAGTCCTTGTGTCGTACCTGTTGTATTGGCACCGAAAAAAAATAGAGAATGGAGAATGTGTACTGATTCCAGAGCAATAAATAAGATAATAGTGAAGTATAGGTTTCCTATACCGAGAATGGATGATATAATGGACAGTTTGACCAGAGAAAAGTATTTCACCAAAATTAATTTGAAAAGTGGATATCATCATATCAGAATCAAAGAAGGTGATGAATGGAAGACTACTTTCAAGACAAAAGAAGGTTTGTATGAGTGGTTGGTTATGCCTTTTGGTTTAACTAATGCACCGAGTACTTTTATGAGGCTGATGAATGAAGTTTTGAAGAAATTATTGGGTAAGTTTGTGATTGTATATCTTGATGATATTCTGATATTGAGTAAGACCAGAGAAGAACATTTGTTGCATGTTAAACAAGTTTTGCAAAGATTGAAAGAAGAAAAGTTGCTGATAAATCTGAAAAAGTGTTCATTCATGAAAGAGGAGATTGTGTATTTGGTATTTGTGATCTCATCTAATGGTTTGAAGATGGATCTTGAAAAGGTTGAAGCTATTTTGAATTGGCCTACACCTGTGAATGCTAGTGAGATAAGATTATTTCATGGTTTGGCAAGTTTTTACCGAAAGTTCATAAGGGATTTCAATTTAATTTGTAATGCTATGACTGAGACTATGAGAGGAGATAAAAGAGAATTCAAGTGGACACAAGGAGCTGATAAAAGTTTTGAGAATCTGAAGCAGAAGGTTGTTGAATTACCTATTTTGGCATTACCTGATTTCAGTAAATATTTCAAGTGGAATGCGATGCAAGTGGAAGTGCAATTGGAGCTATGTTGAGTCAAGAAGGTAAACCTATTGCTTTCTTTAGTGAAAATTTGAATGATGCTAGAAGGAAATATTTTGTGTATTATCAAGAATTCTATGCTATTGTTCAAGCACTAAAGAAATGGAGGCATTATTTGATACCAAGTGAATTTGTGTTGTATACCGATCATAAGGCTTTACAGTATTTGGGTAGTCAGAATAAGTTGAATCTGAGACATATGAAATGGGTTGAGTATTTGCAGAGTTATACATTTGTGATAAAGCATAAGAGTGGAGTCACTAACCAGGTTGCTGATGCATTGAGTAGAAGAAGATCTTTGATGACCAAGATGAAAATTGAAGTTCTTGGTTTTGATCAGATGAGAGATTCTTATGAGTTTGACCCTGATTTTTCTGAGCCATGGAGAAAGTGCAGAGCACCTATTCAAGATCAACAAGACACTAAGTGGGATGAATATTTTATTCAGGAAGGTATGTTGTTTAAAGGTATTCAATTGTGTATACCGAGAGGAGTAATGAGAACTAATTTGATAAAAGAGAAGCATAATAGTGGTTTGGCTAGACATTTTGGTATTGATAAAACATGAAATTTTCTTAAGAAGAAGTACTTTTGGCTGCAGTTGTATAAAGATGTTCATAAATTTGTGAAAAGTTGTGAAATTTATCAAGTTGCAAAAGGAGTAAGTTAGAATACTGGATTGTATGTACCGATTGTTGTTCTTGAGAAACCTTGGATTGACATCAGTATGGATTTTGTTCTTGGCTTACCGAAGATAGTAAGAGGTAATGATTCTATATTTGTTGTTGTGGATAGATTTTCTAAGATGGCACATTTTATACCTTGTAGAAAGACATCAGACATAATACATGTAGCAGATCTTTTCTTTAAGGAAATTGTCAGATTGCATGGATTACCGAGGAGTATTATCTCTGACCGAGACAATAAATTTGTTGGATACATTTGGAAAATCCTTTGGAAGAAATTTGGCAATGAGTTGAAATATAGTTCTACATTTCACCCACAAACCGATAGACAGACTGAAGTTGTGAACAGAAGTTTGGGAAATCTTTTGAGATGTTTAGTTGGAGACACATCGAGTAATTGGGATTCTGTGTTGGCACAAGAAGAGTTTGCATACAATAATTCAATGAATAGGAGTACTGGAAAAACACCATTTGAGATTGTGAATGGCATATAACTGAGAGGTATATCTAATTTGAGAGACATTGATGATGAAAATAAGGGAAGTGTTGAAGGAGTGAAATTTGCTGAGTACATGAAGACATTGCATGAAGATGTGAAGCTGAAGTTGGAAGATAGTAATCAGAAATACAAAGACAGAGTTGATAGATCAAGGAGACATAAAAATTTTGATGTTGGTGATGAAGTGATGGTTCATTTGAAGGAAGGCTGATTTCCTGTTGGAACATATGGGAAGCTGAAAATGAAGAAGTTTGGACCTTGTAAGATTTTGAGGAAATTTGATAGTGGAAATGCATATGAGATTGAATTACCTGATGACATGAACATATCACCTATTTTCAACATTGTTGATTTGTATGAGTATCATGAACCAGATGAAGAAATAACAGTACCAACAAAATATCCTAAGAAGCAGGATGAAGAGATTGAACAGATCCTAAATCAAAGAGTTGGCAAGAGTACAAGAGGAAAATAATATATGGAATATCTGGTCAAGTGGAAGAATAGACCGATGGAAGATAGTTCATGGATTTCACAGTCTGAGTTGGATGCAACTCGGATCATACCTACCAAATGATTTAGAGAATCATTTCAAAATAACCCCAGGTGTCTAATGCAGGAGCATCTCGGGTCCTTGGCAATCCTGTGTCACCAAAAACATTTTGGAGTTTGTCTGTGTTGCTCGGTTCCTGCTTTGACCAAGTTGGTCAATTTCCTTTGATTACCGAGTGTGGTTAGTTATCTCTTGGGCGGTCGGTTGTTTCACTAGCGCTCGGCGTTGCTTGTCTACTGCTCAGTTATCCTTGCTCACCGACGGGTTTAGTTTTAGTTTATGTTGTGGCCAACTTGTGCATTTATATTGGATCACGAACTTAATGTTGGAATCAATCATTGGGAAGCACGTGGTCCCAGATTAGACCATTTCTTCTATTGATTGTGGATGTGAAGGCCGACTCAGTTCAGTAGACTCTTGTATAAATGTAGTTGTTTAGTTGTAGTTTAGAGAGTCAGTTTTGATAGAAGATGGTAGACATTAGAATTGTGATTGTTGACAGATCCTCGCATGTCTGAGGACTTCTGAGATTCATTGTAATATTTGGCCCTAAATGGGAAGGCCTTAAAACTCGGCATGTATAATTCTATATAATGAAAGTTAATGAAAGATTTTGCATTCTCTCTCTCACTGTTGTTGTTGTTGTTTTCTTCCACATGTGTTGAACAAGCTTGGATCATTAGGGTGAGTTGGATCCTTTGGCCCCTCTTGACCCCTGCCTTGCGTCAAGAAAGCACCACAAAAGATGACATTGAAAGTTCTAGCAAGTTGTATTATGCTAGTTCAATCCATCAAGGACCTATCCTTAAGGAAAGTGTATCCAATAAGGGGTTAGGAAAATAACGATCTATCCTAAGGGAAAGGTAAGACTCCTTAGGGATAAAAAAATAAAGGGAGGATTTTTCCTTAAGGAAAGTGTATCCATTAAGGGATCCAAAATGAGATTTTTTCTAATGGAAGGTAAGCTTCCTTAGGGATCAAAAAGAAAAGGAAGATTTGTCCTTAAGGAAACTCTATCCATTAAGGGATATAAAAGGTGGTCTATCAAAAGACCAAGTGAAAAGTAGCATTGACTCAATGTGTATGTAAAATGTCAAATATAGAGTGGAGTGTATGCTCCTACATTAAAGGGATTATAAATATTGTAACAAGAGCAATTGCTTTAATAGAGCATACATGAATCTGTAAGAAATATTTCCACTATGAGATGCCCTAAAGAAAGGACAAATCAAGGGAAATGAGCACATGACAAAAAAGAGCACAAAAAGAATCTACCAATTCTGGGGTCAGTATGATCATATGATAGTATGTGAAATATTATATCAAAATGAAATGTCATCATCCCCCAAAGGTGGTAGAACTACTATCACAATGGAAGAAAAGTACGTAAGAGAGATGAAGAAAAGAATTTTTGGGTCAACATCATAGAGACTAAAAAGAATAAGTAGCTACTATTTTGGATCATCCTAAGCAGGTAACACTATTTATCTCTATTTATCGCTCTTCCTTCTTATCTTTTTATCTTTTCTTCTCTATCTCTCCTCTATCTTCCTAGCTCTCTTTATCTTTATCTCTTCATGTACCACTCTCTATCTCTCTATCTTCTCTATCTTTCTATCTCCCCCTCTATTTTCATCTCTCTATCTCTGAATACACATCCCTCTCTACTTTCATCCATCTGTCCCTCTCATTATTTCCCCATCTCTCGATACTCACTTTGTATATCTACCTTTATCTTTCTATCCCTTCCCCTATTAAAGACATTAAATATTTAATAAAGACATCAGATTTTATTTAGTTGAGCTGGCAAAAAAGAAGTCACTTCTGGCTTTATTTCCTTTCACACAATGCCATAGTGGACTAATCATTGTCATGATTTTCCAGCTTAGTCTTGACTAGAAACGTCTCATCCCAAGTCATTTCATGGCAATGATTTTCTCACCAATTAAATACTTTCACCATTTGCATAGAATTATTCAATTTTGTATAGTTTTCCATCCGTCGGTGTGCTCTCCACATCTCTTTTGTAATTTCTTTTGCATTTTCTATTTATGTGCACTGACCAAAGTTGTCCATCCTTGACACATGCCATTCTAATTGCATTGCATGTTGAAGAATTAAATAGGGATATGCTTGTACTCCCATTAATGTTGTACACTCAAGGCCTGATGGCTCACAAATTTTGATTTGAAAGTCAGTTAATCTCTTTTATGCTGCGTAGATATTTTGGAAAAGAGATTGGTGGGGTTTGTCCCCAAGCTGAGGGAGGTTTCCAATCATAGGCCATCCAGGAGGACTTGGTAGTAATGGTAATGACAAACTCTTCTTATTCTTTTTCTTCAGGAAAATTATGAATATTCAGAAGGAGAAATCTTGCTGCTACAGAATATGTTGGTGAAGCAAAATTGATTGAATCCATGAAAATAGTAGCAAGATAGAAATCAATGAACTTATACTCAAATGGGTATGTGAGCAAGAAAGTTATCAATGAATGCAATGGATCTTTGCATCTAAGAAAGCATTCAATGTGCTCAAATGGATATATGAGCAAGAAAGATTTCAATGTCCTGAAATGGGTTTATGAACAAGAAAGCTCTGAATGCAATGGTTTTCTTGCATCAAGGAAGCATCCAATATGCTGAAATGGGTATCTATGATCAAGGAATATTTCAATGTTCTCAAACGAGTATCTTGACAAGAAATCATCCAATCAGTTTTTCGTCAAGGGGGTATATAATATCAACTACAATGCAAGCGTTGACCAAAGACCGAATGGCAATTACCAGGAGCCAATGGTTTTCCTGGAAATACCTCTTATGTAGCTGAAGGGCACACTATTCAATTGTAAACCAACAAGATACAAACAAAGGGATGCCCATTTGATCATCGTAGTACAAAAAACTAGGTATCTCTTGGGCCACCATCACAGATGATGGTTGCACCTGTCACCAATGATCTTATCCTTGGGCAAGAAAACACTCGGGATTAGAACAACACAAACGGTTCCAACACTACTATGTATTTGTTTGTTTGTTTAGGATTGTAGAGGTGTTTGCATCCCTATGGTTTCCCCTTCCTCTTGGAGAAAGATATAAATTTAATTTGATGTCTGAGATAGGAACCAAGAGTGTAGTGTTGGAAATTAAATTTGAAGGCATACCGTTCATAGACATCAAATCTTGGAGATTTGCACTGAATTTCTCACTGATGGATTCTACAGAATCTTCTTTCTATACAACATATAGAAAGGTCAAATATGGATTCTACACAATCTTCTTTCTATACGCCGCGATGTGATGCTGGATTAAAAATGATTCAAAGATTTTTATTTTGGATTGAAAGGTCAAATATGTTTTGAGATCAGTCCGCAAATGTTTTTAAAGCATTTCCACGTTTTACGTAATTACCTGCAAATAAGTGGTTTCGGCTAAATAGTAAAATGTATAAAAGGAAGTTTGAAAAAGTGTGAAAAAAAAAGGAAGTATAAATTTTTCCTCAAATTTCCAAGAAATATGTGTAGCCCTTTTTAACACGGCAAGTCTAGACAAGTCTATTTTCTCAGACTTCCAGGAAATAAGTGTGGCCCTTATTTACTAGTCAAGCCTGACAGACGTAGTCAAGTCTATTTACTAGTCAAGTCTGACAGGTGACAAACATATATTTCTTCTTTACTCACAATCACGATGTTTCGCAGCTGACTCCACTTTGCTTCCTATCGAGTATCTCCTCTTTCTTCTCTATATATAGTATACTGCCTACTTGCTTGCTCTCTCAAACCGCTAAAACATTGAAAGGCGCCAATGACGAAATTATTTGTGTTGGCTGTTATTCACCTTTTTCTTCTGCCCTTCTGCTGCGGATGTCTCCACAGGGAAAGGGAAGCCCTTCTTCGAATTAAAACCGCCTCAGAGAGCTATTCTGCATCGTATTCTTCGTGGGAGAATGGAACAGATTGTTGCTACTGGGAGGGCATATTCTGCAATAAAGCCACGCATCATGTAGTCGCCGTTCTTCTGAGAGGACTTAATGCTGGAAAAGAAGCTGGCATCATATGGCAGAGCTTGTGCACCCTCACTTTTGTTGAAACCATAGACTTCTTTGACAGTGAAATGTCAGGTACTCTTCCTCCCTGCTTGGGAAACTTCTCTTCTCTCACACGCCTAGAATTTATTTATAGTAGGCTTAGTGGGAACATTTCATTGTCCTTTGCAAACATGTCTTCTCTCACATACCTGAGATTTCGTGACAATACTTTGCAAGGTGAAACTGTCCTTAATACTCTTTGTATGCTCAAAAGTCTTAGTGAAGTTGTTCTAACTGACAACCAACTGAATGGAAGCTTACCATCTTGTCTGGGTAGTCTCTCTTCTCTAACTTATCTAGATCTTTCTAACAATCACTTGAGTGGTAATATTCCAGATTCTTTAGGAAACATTTCCTCACTTGCTTATCTTGATGTTTCTAATAATGCATTAAGTGGCTGTGTCCCTAATTCCTTGGGCGGTCTCTTTTCACTTGAATACTTAGATCTGTCGTACAACCAGCTAAATGGAACTCTACCCTCATTATCAAGACTCTCGTCCCTTTACTACCTGAATGCTGAGGGAAATATATTTGCTACCTCAGCGCTACCGTCTTCACTTCAAAATCTCTATCTCAACTTAAACGGTCATCAGATAATTTCAGAGGCTCTCTTTGAGAACCTTAGTAAATTAGAGTACCTGTCTCTATCCAATTGTGTACTTAATATCAGCACCACCTGGATTCCCTCTTTCCAGTTATCTGAACTACATATGACATCATGTAAGACAGATGCTGAAATCCCGTCGTGGATTTCAACTCAGTTCTCACTTGAAGTGTTGCAATTAGCTAACAACAATCTTGTTGGAGAAATTCCTTTTTGGCTAATGAACATGAATCGGCTAGGGTACATCAATCTCACAGCAAATCATCTGGAAGGTTGCCTTTTGTTGAACACTTCAAGTCTAAATGACTTGCGGGTCTTTGACATGTCTCACAATGCATTAAGTGGACAACTACCATCAGTTTCACTTCCACATATACAAATTTTGTTGCTCAACAACAATTTGCTAACGGGAAATATTCCTTCAAGCTTACAGTTCAGCCATTGGCTCACCGTGTTAGATTTGGCAAATAATCATTTGAATGGAATAATCCCTCCAAGCTTAGCCAATTGTTCCCAGCTTGAAATGTTGAATTTGAAGGATAATAATTTGGGGGGAATGATTCCACATAAGTTTGGTGAGCTAAGTAAATTGCAGTCGCTAGTGATAAAGAATAACAAGTTGAACGGATCATTCCCTCCTTCCATATCAAACTGCACAGAATTATATTTTCTAGATGTTGGGCAAAACTTATTCAAAGGCCACATTCCAAAATCAATTGGAAACCTTTCAAAGCTGAAAGTCTTGGCCATGAGGAAGAATAAGTTTGAAGGTAGTATTCCTCCTGAAATTGGGCAGCTAAAGCACCTCCAGATCTTAGATCTTTCTTCAAATTGCTTATCGGGATTTATACCACATAGCATTTTCAATTTACAAGCAATGATGACAGAACCACACCAGGAATTGAGCATGATTACATTTCAAGGTTATGAAACATATGAGCAGGAAGCAACATCTCCCATGGCATTAACTGCATCGGGACCAACTCTAGCTGACCCGCCATCAGCATCTTACATGTATAAGAATGGGTTGAATATGGATTCCAAAGGCAGAGATGAGAACTATACATATATTTTCCCCAGCATGGTGTCCATAGAGCTTTCAAACAATCAATTGAATGGGGATGTTCCCTTTGATTTGGGAAAGTTGAAGGGGTTGAAGTTATTGAATCTTTCTATGAATAATCTCAATGGTACTATTCCAAATAGTATTGTACAAATGACTTGGTTGGAAACATTAGATTTTTCTTCAAATAATTTTTCAGGACCAATTCCTTCAGATCTTGGTTCTTTGAGTTATTTGGGTGCCCTCAACTTTTCCAACAACAGCCTTTCAGGTATTATACCACAAGGAGGACACATGGCAACATTCAAGAAATCATCTTATTTAAGAAATCCAAATTTATGGGGATGTCCACTACCAAAGAAATGTTCTTGGCCAGAATTCGCTCCAGCTCCTCCTCCTATTTCTACATCTATTAATGAAGAAGATCAGAGTGAAGAAAGTGTGTGGTATGAGATTGGATTGGGACTGTCATATGGAGCAGGTTTTGCAACAGTGGTTGTAATTATTGTGTTGAAACGGAAATGGGGGCATAAATACTTCCAGGGAGTTGATTTGGTCTTGAAATTTCTTTTTCCACGGCTCCGCAATTTGACATTGTGAAATTCTATTTCTTTTGTTTAGGTGAGTCAATATAAAAATGTTATAATTTTGTGAAGTTCATTCAATTTTTTGTTTTAAAAAATAAATAATATTTTTTTACATCTGTGGGTTTTTGCAGGTCTTGGGATTATTGTAAGCAATATCCATGTACATCAATAATGTTTTATTTCTTATTTCATATTTTAAATAGAATTATTGATAAAACTTATATTTTTTATTTGAATTATATTTTCTTGGATTATACTAGACAATTCTCTATGTACAGCTTTTGATAAAAATATATGGTGGCATTGACATTATTTTCTTTTGTCCATAAATAATTGTCATCACTTAAAAATTATCTTCAAGCTTTCTATTATCAAATTTTAAAGTAGTTAATAAAATTCTTGTTGAGAGATTGCCTTTGATATCAAATTCAGTTTGGAAGTTTTCATTTTTTTATGCAGATAATAACTAATCTAAATCATTATTGTTTCGATTTTTTGAATTTCTAAAATAAGAATTTTTGAATTTTTATATAGAATTTATAAATTTTTGTAAAGAAAATTTTAAATTTTGTAGTACTTTCTTTTGTTTTTAAATCAAATAATAGTTACTTTGTAATTTTAATTCATTGGAAACATTATTTTTATTATGTTTAAACTTAAATGCATTTACTTAATTTTTATTATTTAGACAAATAGATTACTTATTCAAACAACAAATTCCCTTGTCAAATCTTAGTGTGAATGTTTCTTGAGATTAATAAATACATTTTGTCCTATTTAAATGGGTTAATAGAAGTTGAAGAGAGTGTTCTATTTAAATGGGTTAATAGGAGTTGAAGAGAGTGTTCTGACTTCAAATCCTTTTTGAAGGGTTACTAGTAAATCTAGGAAATGTGAATTTCTCTTTAAAGAGGATCAAGTGTTATATTGCACGGTGCACATAAATCTCTCTGTAATGCTCTCTAAATTCATTGGAATGAAATTCCACCTGACACGTTCAAAAATTTGAGCAACTTGGATGGTTCATCAATGATTTGAACTAGCTCAACTTTGAAGAATCCGCACCGTGGGAAGGGAAATCACTGTGAGAAAACACATACATGGTAAGTCCATATCTAAGATAAGTCCATTACTGCAATATATAAACGCTCCAAGTTTTATATTACTTTGCTGTTGTGAAATTGGAAGTTGGAGTAATTCAAATTATTGATTGCTTCCAGTAACAAAGTATTAGTTGTAGTCACTTGTGCCTATAGAATTAAGTATCACCCTTGGGGTTCAGAAAGGACTCGTTTATTCATAAATAAAATCGAGTTTTGCCTGCTTTTTGTGCCTTAACATTTGCTCCATTTTCAGACTTATCTGGACCCGTTTCCGATACAGAAGATCTCCCAAATTGAAATTATGATGGATCTAGTAGTGGATAAGCTCCTGGAAAGGACAATGCAGTCATTCTACAGTATGTTCCTTATACCTATTATTCAAAATTGATATTGTTTAAGATCATCCTGTGTGGATTTATAACCATGCTCTATTTTTCTTTAATCTGTTCAGCCGTCAGCATATCTTCAGAGATCCATTCTGTAGGGGAAAGAGCATCTTGGTAAGTTGCCATTAAAACATAGTGAAATAGGATGGTGTTCGTCACTTTGTGCACATTGATTGAGGGGACTGTTTGTGGGTTTAGGAATTTCGACAGATACAAATTTGGGTGCAAGGAGTCTGCAGCAGCCAAGGCCCTAGAAATGGATGTGCAAACTGAAATCACCTCAATTATGAACCATTAACCTCAACACAAGAAGCTATTTAGTGTGTAAATTAATTATGATTGCCATTCCTCTATGAAGAAAGCTCAAAAATTACGGCCAGAACCCTGCTACTCTTGAGCAAGAGATACATGAATATAATCAAAATCTCAGTGAAAAGAGAAGGTACATGAATAGTTGTTGAGCATTTGAAAATTAGTTTACTTATTTGAAGATTGTGTTTATACCATATCTTTATTAGAAAGATTGTGATACTGCTTTAGATTGGAAGATTTGATTCTCTACTCCTGTTTGTTGGTTTCCAGTTTTCGACTGCATAATGTTTGATGCAGGACATAATCTGGCATGCACATAATCTGCAGCAAGGGGAAAGTGAGTTTTTTAAAATTCTTACTGTTTGTGTTTATTGAAGCTGTGCAAACTATGTCCTTTTTTCAACTCTGTTCATGGAAGAGTGTACAAGGGTTAGAATGTGTGTTTTTGTGTTAGTGTCTGGTTGTTTGAACACAATAAGAAGATAGATTAATATGGAAGGAAGATTATAAGGCTGACAAGTTTTAGCTTGATTTTATTATTATATCTAAATTTAGTTAAAGTCTTTAATAGTAAATTTCGAATGGATTTTGTGTCAATTCTAAATAATGTTGCGGCACCCAGCATTGTGTCTGATACCCATGTCACAATTGAGTTTAAGGCCTTGATTAGGTTGGAAATGTTCTTTTCGGATTAAGTCAGGGCTTGCATGAGGCTTGTTATGCCTGCGAAAATAAGGAGAATTTCAGAAGACAGTTTATATTTGCTTTTGGGAAAATGCAGCAAAGATGGTTCAATAAAGTGTGAAGGGAAATCAATGTGTGAAGATATTTTTGTTGAGTCCGCAGAAACACATACATGGTAAGTCCAAAGTACGAGAGATATTTACCAAAAACTCTAGGATAAGTTCATCTGGCTGTGATGAAGTTGCAAGTTGGAGCGCTTGCTGCCTTGATATTTTTTGCTTCTTTACAGTAACAGAGCATTCTTTATAGTCAGTCAATTTTAGTAATTTTGTGTCAATGGAATTAACTTCCTTAGGGTTCAGAAAGGATTTGTTTATTCAAAAAGAAAGTCAAGAATCAAGTTTTGTGTGCCTTTTTGTGTCTTAACTTCAGCTTTGTGTTCCATTTTCAGACCTTATCTGGGCCTGTTTCTGATCTAACAGATCTCCCTACTCTAATGGATTTAAGACTGGGCAAACCCTTGGAAAGGACAGTGAAGTCATTCTACAGTAAGTTCTTATACTTACTATTCAAAATTGATATTGTTTAAGGATCAGCCTGTGTGGAAATCTAAATATGCTCTGTTTCTCTTTGATCTCTTCAGCCCTCTGTATTTGAAGATTGTGTTTATACCATCAATTTTATTAGAAAGATTGTGATTAAGTCTTTAAATTTTGAAAAGAGAGAAAAAAATTAAAAAATTCTTCACAATTTCTGCTGTTCTTTTAAGTCATAATATGTTCTAATGTGTTTATGCAGAATCGAGACAAACATATAAATTTGCACTTCAAGTTGCACACCTCCAAGTGCTACTGAATCATCCAAGTGCTACTGAATCATTGAAGTAATGTTGGATGTATTTTTGATAAGGTCCATTTGACTTCCGCCTCCAATAGAGGTTGGTCTTTGTCTCATGGACATCGTCAAGAAGGCAGTCAGTCTGCTCATGGCAATTAGAATGCTTATTTTTAAGCCTCTCCACCTCGTGTGAGAAGAGATCATATTCAGGAAGAATGGTCATATCCCATCAACCAAGAAGGAAGAATGGTCATATCTCATAGCACATTGGATTACATTGGATGACCAAGATGTACCTCCTCTTCCCTTTCTCTTGCTCTCATTGTACAACAGCTGCTTGTAATTCTGGTGTTGTGTTCCATTTCGGACTGTAACCCATTTTAATTTTGGGTGTGTAACTATCTACTCAACTTTTCTATGAATATATGTAATACTATTTTTCAAATAACTATATGACATGTATTGTGAATGAAAAAATAATGTGCCGTACTTATTTTATTCAAATAATATACACTCAGAAATTTCGAGTACTTATTTTACTCAAATAATATACACTCAGAAATTTCGATAACCTTCGGAAAACAAAATAAACAAGAGCTGCATTGCAGCTGGAGTCCCTACCTTTTGCCAAAAACAGTAAATGTTGGATTTGGCATTCAGATAAGTGCATTGGCTACAAAAGTTGTGCATGTGTCTGTTGTATTTTAGTTAAGGGAAAGAGTTGAAGATCAGCCAAGTATGAGAGGTTTGGAGTATTTAAAATAAGAAGTTTGTTGTTGCAAGACTGCAAAATTTTGCTGCAGATAATGTTGGTAAAATCTGCAATGGTACAGATTAGAGAAACAATATAAAGACAATAATAAGCATGAAAATTTGTAGACAAAAAAAACAAAATTAGTCATTATATCAATGCTATCTAAGCCAAAAACAAATGATAATTAATAATTCCAAAATAGTAAATGAACCATGGCATGATATGTCACAGAGGTCAAGTTATATAAAATCACTCATTATATCAATGCTACATAAACCAAAAACAGCTGATAATTAATAATTTCAAAATAGTAAATGAACCGTGGCATGATATGTCACAGAGGTCAAGTTATATGTTCAAAGAACAAAAGTAGTAAACAGTCATAGTCAAAGCTAAGATATACCTGGAAAAATTGTCAAACATCTTATCATGATGTTATTATAAGAGTTGGGCGCGCAGGATAATAGAAGAACCCAAAAGGCACCTTGATCACTGCCAGTTCCAAAGTGTACAGAGATTTCAGGGCAATTGTGTCTTTTCAGTTATTGGACCAGAATTGCATGGAAATAGAAACAGTATGAAGACACAGAAACAGAAAATGCATCCATGTCTTTTTAGAATATAAAACTTGGATTGGAATAAGAATTTCTTGTCCATACCAAAAAAAATATTTTATCATTGTATAATATAAATAATCCAATTTAATTTCACAGAAAACTTGTAGTGCAATTATTATAGATAGCATGATCGATTTTCTCTGCTTGCACTTCTTCATCCTGATGATGGATCATAGAGTATGATCCAAAGCGTTGATACAAAAGGAAAAAACAATTGAATCCAGAAGCTTGAGGTTATCTTTTGAGAGATTCTGGAAAAATAATGAATTAAACATATCACTATTCAAAAGCAAATGTCCATTTATATTCAAATGCTCCGGAAGTTCATCATAAGATCCCTGTGTCTAAGGCGTCTTTATCAAATTAGACCATGGATTCCCCTAAATAGTCAGCTATAGAGACCACCTAATTTGGTGTATTGAGAACTTGTGAACCCAGATTTTGAGGACAATATAGAATTCCCAATGTTATATGGTGTTTCATCTTTCAGTTTCATGATCAACAAATTTTATTCCATTTACCCACCACATCCGTTACAGGAATCCACTGCTTATATAGCAATATATCATCCAAGAATACTCTTGATCGTTCCAAAGTTGTAACCACCTCAAACTTTATATATGTGATGCCTCAATTCCTCCGGAGTTTTACCCTTAGTTTCAGGCAAAAACAATACCACAAAGGTTAAGATAAGAGCACTGAACAGGGTATATAGAGTGTGAATGTTCTTGCAAGAAACATAGCTCAATTTGAGTTTGGAATCCTATGGCAATGATCCCAGAACCACTAAAAAAGAAATCCTATACTCCCAAACTGGAATTTATGATATGGCCATATACTTACCTTTTTTTTCTCCAATCTAAGAGTAAGTTTATTGTCATTGTCACAGCCCCGGAAAGACCAATTGGCCACCGTTGCCACACTACCAGCAATTCCCTTGACATTGATAGGAAGTATCTGCAATAGTAGAGTAGAATAGAATGAGTACTTTATAGTCGAGCATGTATAAGACTGCAAATCAGAACAACTTGAATAGAATCTTCCATTGATGAGATCTCTAGTATTTAAGGAAATTGAATCTAGAAGGTTTAGCATTGATATAAGGTCAAAGTATCAGAACGCTATAGAGGCCCAATTTCAAGATTACTGGATTTATCCACAAGATTTTATATTGATGATTTTGCATCAAGTGCAACTCCTTGAGAAATAGAAGTCATGATAACTTCACTACTAGACCATGTCTACTTCCTCAAGTTTTGATTTGTTTCTTTTATGCCAAATATTTAACTGTGCGAACATCGATTTTCTGACTTGAAAAATATGCCTACACTTTGTGTCTTTTGCTAGAATATTTCTAATTTCTCAGGTGTAATTTGGAGAAGACACAATACCTCGGACATAATAATCCATGGGATGGCCCCCATACCAATAGAGTAGGAAACAACGCAAGCCTGTTGTGAAAGAGGACCAATCAGTTAAATTATCACTAGGCGTTAACTTTAATGAAATGGGATCATTTGCGGTGAAATCATAAAGCTTAATAGATAAATTTGGTTTACCAATAAACCAATTAAAGCCAAAATCCGGAAAAATAATAAACTGCTAGCACATTGCTCTGCAATATTCCATGAAGCATGAGATCAAACTTCAAAATGGGGACTTAATCAAGTTTCTGTCTTCAGATGATTAAAAGAATGTAAATAGTTGCTTAACAATAGGAATACTTTTGTCCCTGTTTGTCCAAATAAAATTCATGAATTAAAGCCTGCCTAACTCATTTATCTGCAACAAAGAAATGTAATGCTAGTTGAAAAGATTACTTTTAGGTATAATTCAATCCCTATGAGGAAAAGGCTGGTTGCCATTCCTGAAGATGAGATATGGCATAGTGAAGGAAATATTATACAATTCTCTTAGAATGCTTTAATTGAATCAGTGGCGATCTTCTGATCTCGTAACAGAATATTAATAGAAGCGGCATATTTACTTACCATGAGGGGAAGACAACTACCAGCCTCGTCCATCAGCCATGCAATGAACAGAGTCATTGGAATCTATATGACATCATAAGTAGTGTGAAGAAAAAAATAGAAGTTTCTTTTCCAAATCTTTTATCAAGCAATTGGCTAAACTACTTCTAGCCTAGGACTTCACAATCACCTGCACTGCAGCAGGTTACCAGTTTTTTTTTTTTTTTTTGATCGGTGAAGGGCCAAAGCCGAGGTTTTTATATTAATATATATAAGCAAATATTAACAGTATGATAATCAGCAGTTTAAGCCCATTTCAGGCCCAATGTTCAGAGTCAAATGCTAGAAAACATAAGCAGCAGGCATCGACAGACTGTCAATAAAAGATTACTACAATTAGGAGTGGGGATATTAAAGCTTAGCTGATTATTGCTATTAATGACAATATGATTCGGACATCTTCTGTCCTAGCGCCGTCACTCTTCACATCTCTATCAATTTGGCAAGTGATATCAAAAGGATGTCCGCTAAAAGTGA
Organism: Chamaecyparis obtusa; assembly: GCA_027943335.1. Lineage (NCBI taxonomy): Eukaryota > Viridiplantae > Streptophyta > Pinopsida > Cupressales > Cupressaceae > Chamaecyparis > Chamaecyparis obtusa. Next base: position 795,857 of record BSBK01004264.1, on the reverse strand, counting down.
ACACACAGATTTACTATGTGCTTTCCCAGGTGTACTTTATATCCATTTGATATGAAGAGTCATTCCTCTCCATTATGCTACTAAATTTATCCTGTCCGAGCCCGCTAACCTTGTATCATACTACTTGAGCTTAAGCAATAATGCTCAGAGCTTGCCAACACGCAATGGAGAAGGTGCCCATCTTGTCACCAAGGGAGCCGTTCTGTCAACTTGCAAGTCAATATCCCATAAAATTTTGATGACAAGGCACGACCTCGCTGACATCGTTTATACATTTCAAATTTGCTCCTCTGGCTGCTAAGTCAGCCAGCGCATCAGCCTCCGTGTTTCCTTCTCTAAAAATGTGGTTGATGGTTTTTTATTCGAATTTATCCAAAAGTTGTAAAATAACCTCTAAAACTGCCATTAACCGTCAGTTTGGAGTTGATCTAGCCTTGATTGCATTGATGGTAATCAACGAATCTCCTTCAATTTCGAGTTTTGATATTCCTACCTCCCGCGCTAGGATCAGTCCGTTCAGTAATGCCTTGAATTCTGCCATATTGTTTGTGTCTATGGGTAGTGGAATAGCTTGTTTGGCAATCACACTCCCTGTTGAGGAGCGAATAATGCATCCTGAGGACCCCAGGTTTCCCTTGCAAGCACCATCAAAATTCAGTTTGTGCCATCCGCTTGTGGGAGTTTTCCAAACACAAACCTTCCTTAATTCCTGATTACTTCTTGGTCCTCTGCCTATGGTGGATGGAGTTCTCAGCCCAAACCAACTCTTTAACATCTGATCATCCCAACTGGTATAGAATTTATGTTGTGCTGATTAGGACTGAGTCCTAGAATTCATAATTTCAACTATGGCTAAGAAGCCATAGTTTATTATATGCTTGAAGCTAAGAAAATAAAAATTCAATATTTTAGCTTATATAAAACACTGAAGAATTCTATAGCATGTTAAATGGAAGTCAAAAACACTGGGCAAAAGTTTGTGTAATTATTTATTGAAATAGAAGCCAAAAACATTGGGCAGAAGTTTAAATGTAATTATGTATAGAAGTAGAAGCCAAAACCTTCTACATAGAATTGGATTTCAAACAAAATCATTTATGGAAGCTAAAAGCTTAATATGAAATCGAGTAAGAATTCATCAAGTTCATAAAGTTGAGAAAATGAAACAAGTAAACACAAGAAGAGGAAATGAGTAGGGAAAAGTGGAGAAGCATATGGCGAACAAGATAATAGCGCACTTTCAAGAAGATAAGAGACCTTATCATTCAAGAGCAAGTGAAATGAGTGGACAATATTGAGTCCGCATTTATAGCTGGTTTTCAAAAAAAATGAGGCCCACATAATGATGCACAATAAAAATCCCAAGTGTTAAAAAATTATGAGTTGTAATAATTGGCCTGAGGCTGACATTTACCAGTACAGTAGATCGAGGCTGATTTTGGCTATTTGAATTGAAGAGTTAGGAAGGGTGAAACTATTCCCAATTTATCCTTCTTAACAACCATTTTCTGATACGAGATCCAACTTCGGAATTGGAGTCTGCACAATTACTTCGCCTGTGTTAATTGTCCTAAGCAATTCAATGCTTCACTGTAGCACAACTGTAAAATCACATAGCACCAATGCTCCAGCCCATTGACACTCAGTTCAGTGCCTCAGTGCACTACTTGAATGGTGCTTGCCAAGTTGGCACAGGGAGTATAGGACAAATTGTAGCAGCACATCATTTTCATGACCTAACATTACAATCAATGTAGCAGCGTTCTGAGTCCCAACTCCCAGACGGCAATGAATCCACGACCCCAATACAAATCGGACCTGCATTGTACACATACAACCACAGTTTGAATGCCAAAACTAAGATGTAAAACAAAGATTAAAATGCCATAGCAGGTGTAAAAACCAAGATGTCCCCAACAAAATAGAGCTACTACTGCGAGAACTCCAGGAGCGGACTCCAGGATGGAGTTGGTCATAAGGCTATGGTGACTATATACAAGCACTCATCACAAGGAGCTGTCTCACTCACAATGTTGGTCCTATTGGCAGTGTCAGAAATTCTCTGTGCCCTAATTCTAATAATAAAGCCTTCCAATTGCCATGGTGATCATCAATGAAGTCCAATCCCATTTCGGCCCTAATTTTATTTAGGTTCAATGGTACTGTGCAATTGCCACGGTGATAACACATGTTCAAGCCCAGCTGGCACTAAGCATAAAATCTATTGAAGCTTGATTAAAGATTCCCAATCTTTAAGAAAAATGAGGAATAATAGAAAAACAGGAATTTCTAATCAGAGTTTTACAAAAATAGAAGAAAATAGTACCCGAGAAAAATTGGCTCCGGATCTGAGAATGAATGACCCCTCTGCATTTCCTCTGGGACTTGTGAAATGGGTGACATCCGGAGGATTTTTTTGTTTGGAAAAGAAAAGGATCCAGATGTTTGTGAATGCAAAATGGCGCAGCATAGTCAAGGCACGTGGGCTTGCAGGTTGCCACGTATTCCAATCTTACAAGACTAATACCAAAACTCATACCAAAACTTAATGGCAGGGACTAATACCAAAACTTTAGTCAAATCAATGAATTTAATTTTCCATGCTTTTCAGTATCTACGTTCATGTTTAAAAGCTCCATGTCAGCAGATCGAACACAACTTTCACTGTACTAATGAGAAAGAAGAAAAAAAGTAGATTGTAAAATATAATCGCCCATCATGCCCTTTTGCAAAACTTCCCCTGCTCTACAGTCTGATGTCACATAGAAATAATGTAGAAAATATTATTATCTATCAAAACGAGAAGAATATTTCATTTAAAAACAAATAAAACAGATTATATTCCACCTTTGTAAAATCCAATTTTTCTTGTTCATGATTAATTAAATTCTATTTTTTGAAAAATATTTGAACTTTTGATTTAGCACTAGGGAAAAATATAGGAACAAGTGCATCTATTATAAAGATAAGCAGGGAGAAAATAGGAGAAAGTGGTCACGACTCATGAGGCAGAGATATGTACAGGCTGCTAGTTCTGAAGTTAAGAAGTTGCTGAAGAACCGCTCTTAATTGTCTGACCCATTTTGGTGCCAAATAGAAAAACAATTCTGGGTTAAAATAAATCTAAATGAGATTACCTTGAAATGTAAATCAGGTTATATCATAGTAAGGAAGGAGGGAAAAACAAATTATGCAAGCGCAGGAGAAACAATCCAGCAACAAAGGTTGCAGGGCAGCTAAGTTCCTGCAAATTTGGTTTTATCTGATTTGTTTCTAGAAATTACTAAAATGTATTTACATAAAGAGAACAATTGAATTGAACAGTTACATCACTTCATTACTTCACTAGCAAGTCACCATTTCATTCAATGCTAGCCAAGAATAAAAGTCTTTCTTTTCTATGTACCCATATTGATGTTGAAGTATAAAATGCAAACAGAGTCTGCATGTTCTTCAAACAACATCAATTATCTTCGACCCATGCAGAAGTTTTTAAGAGCAAGGAATAAAAGATTTTGAACATTTGCCAATGCATTTTACATCATTTGTACAAGGTAGTTGTTGTGGTTTCAAGTTTGGTGCTTGTTCATCCTAGTAGGAGACGATTTGGAGTTGTTATATGTCAGATAAATTTGACAGTCTGAGCTTCAATGTTTGAGCACCCACAAACACAAACCCGCTTACATTATACTACAAACTTGAGCATATGAACCCCTCTTTTGGAGAGTGAAAATCCCAATGAATTCTAATATCTAAAATTAAAATGGAGCAATCATATAAATAAATGAATTTAAGCTAAACTAACCACACATCCAAATATACACATTTTTCAGTCCTAGACCTTGGTTCCCATTTGGAAGAACTTGAGCATCTCAGTGGTAGCTTGGGAAGCCAAAATCCCATTGAATTTCATTATCTAAATTTCAAACTTTTGAGTAACCCAAAAACAAATCCACTATAACAACAGTGAGCAAAATTTGACATTAAACTTTACATATAATATTTCTAAAAGACCGAATAAATTCGATGTCTAGGAATGAACAAAACCTGGGCATCTAAATGTATTTTTCTTTAGGAAAACATCCAAGTTATTTACCCTCTGAGCTCTAAATTACTGCCAAACACAGCACCAATTTATCAGCAGATAAAGCCAGTTTCCAATTCTCATTCAACTTGCTAATAATTTCCCTTGAGTTAGCCTGCAAAATGTAAATCTTCATAGTAGATATTTTTGCAAACACGGTACCATCCTTCTAGATAAAGTTATTCAAACTCTTAGAGACGAGTTTTAGAGAAATACGAAACTTCACACCATAATGAGCTTTTTTCAGAATCGAGAACACTCTCCTTTATTTTCTTAGTTTTGGCTCCAGTCAGATATGTTTTGGGAATGCTCTAATAGACATGTATACAACGTATGGAAACATAGACAGGGCGTGAACTGGTTGACAAATGTCTCAAAGAGATGTTGTCCCACGGTATGCAAAGATTGCAGATCCCATGGAAGAAGAAATGGTTAAGAAGGCGTTTAAACTATTAAGCAGAGCAGTGGCAGATGTACTGCCGAATTTCATGCCAATATATTTACTACCCGTGCCAAAATGGGAACTTTGAAACTCAAAAACAGGGTATAAACATTTTCCAAAGCATAAATGAGGATTTTTTAAATGTAACTACCTCTGTAGGCATAAATGGAAGCAAATACATGTTGCATGGATTGTTTGGTAGAACTGTGATTGCTGGATATGCAAAGATTAGAATTATTGAAATGGGTTTAGAATGATCCAAACAAATCAAATGGAAAAAGTAACTTCAAATTCCATGCCCTTCTTGAGTTTCTTCTTCTTTGAAGCAGACACAGAGAACAGGAAGAGACAGGGTCGACGGGGAATAGAGGAAACCCTTCAGCTGCAACGCTAGGAAAAAAATTAATTTGTAAGTAGAAGTGAACAGTTGTGTAGGGGAAGAGAAAGAGTTGAGAGAGAGATTGAAGGAGAATCAGAGCTAAGCTTGAATGAGAAAATGGTTAATGGGGAAAAAGGACAGGGAGAGGGTGTGTGGTGAGAGGGTGACCAGGTGAGTGCGTGAGATGGCTGTGGAAAAGCGAGGGAGGTGAAATTCACAGCCATATGAGGGGGTTGAAAAGAGATAAAAGAAGAATGAGCAGAGTTTATGAAGACTTGTTGTGACCTAACCACACATCACCCATTGTAATGGGACCCCTGTTTTTTGTTCGTTTGTCTCTTTTTTTTTTTGGTTTGTTGTCTATGTAGCTCTGAGTTTCGTCTCTAAGGTGTTAGGAAAGAAGAGTGCGGAACACTTTCCGCAGCATCAATTTTGCAGGGGAAATAAGCAATAGTAAATCTAAATACAAAGATGTGCAAGAAAACAAGAACGTAAAAAAATACCCTCCGCACACAAGACAAACACAGACAACCAAATTTAGTGTGGGAAACCCTTACAGGAAAAAAAACCCACCACCAAAAAATCTCAGCCTTTTTTGTATTACAGTAAATAATTTACATACAACCAACAATGGATTTTTCACATAGGCTCAAAGACTCAGATTGTGTTACAATCAACCTGTTTACATTATCTACTTCTTAACGAATCTTGTAGCCATTTATGCACATAGCAATTCCTTGCAGAATTCAGTAAAGAAACTATTACATTTCAGAACAGTCTACCAGCCCAACCGCTGGTCAAGTCATGTTGTACAATCCACCAAACGACACCTTAGGGATGACACCATACTCATTTTCACCTCACCATAGGGAAGACACTGTAGGGAAATCACATATGGTAGGCCTCACCATACAATGCTCTACCACCGTCGTACGGTAGTCTCATCGTACGGTGATCTACTTTCACCGAACAGTAACCTCGCCTCCATCGAACGATAGTCTCACCTCCACCGAACGGTAGTCTCACATACAGTGAGACTTCCGCACTTCGTTATTCCAACAATCTCCCACTTGACGAAGTACAGAGTCATAACCACAAACCGGTGAACATAGAGACTACAACCCATCAATGTTGATAATCCACTCGAACACAAACCTGTTAAGAACGAAAATTTACTGTGTGTGCCATTGAGAAACTTACAAAATAGTCTTATCTCATTCATGGACTTTCCCACCTTCTACTATGCCACTACCATTGGACACACATAGAATCTATCCACTTAGAAAACCATATACACTCTATCTCCCAAAGCACAAAACCCTCGACCCAAAAGATAATCAAATGTATCAACATTTGTCACAATCATAGCTGAAATAGCACCCACAGTAAGTGCTAGCACATCCAACTATACATACCTCTAAGGTATACCAACATGGATTCAAAAACATCACCATATTCAACTTGTTACCTACAGTCTCAAGCCTCAAGTGCAATCCCTGTCACATACATGTCAGGAAGCTCCCACTGCACAGGTAATATTAATATGATATGAATCCATTTAACAACATCACATAGAAGTGCAACAACAAACTTGTAGCATCAAGAACATCAACAGTACATCAACCATGTACCATGTCCTTCTACGTACACCTCTAAGGGTATGTGCAAGATCATGAGGGGCCAAAAAGTGGTGATGTGAAAAATATTCACTTTTCACTCGTCCAAAAGCGCATGAAAATGCTTGTTGACTTTTTAGTAAGCCTAGGTGTCAGTACACCTGGGTAAACTTGACACCAAAGCATAGGCCATATCGGGTACCCAATACCTGTGGCATAAATTCAAAACCCGCAAGCCCTTTTTTTCATTTCTTTTCATATTTTTGCTTGCAAAAATGGCTTGAAATATCATATACACGATATATTTTCGAGTATTTGATTTTGGCAACAACAAATTTGACTCCCCAACATATTCGGTAAGTAAATTATTTGTATAATTTTGATTATTTTATTTCATTTTCATGCTAATGTAGTTTTTTTTGTTGAAATAGGGTTTTGTATTTATATTTGTAATAATATATGAAATCAAATTAAAATTTAGATTTATTTTTTATTTAATCAGGCATGGCTGACAACAATGAAGAAAATAACCCTCCCGCACCAAATAACGATCCCGAAAACAATCCCCCGTATCTAAACTCTCAATCTTTACAAGATTTGATACAAGATAATTTGAACACAATACGAGGTTTCCAAAACATATATCAAAATATACTTACATTAGGTCCCATGCTTGCCACACTAAATACAATTGTTGAAAATATTGACACATTCATGCAGCAACATAATGCTGCTCTTCATTGGTGTGATGATATGCACGCCCAATTTGATGATGGGCTTGACCATGATGGGATTGCGGCCCTTAATATAAGTAAGGAAGATATAGTCACCCTTTTTGTCAATCCTAAAACTGGAATACAAGTTGACCCCCAAAAGCCCAAATTATCAATAAAATGGTGCACAAATGAAGCAATGCGCACACACTTTTAGGATCGTTGGTGGATGGTTTTTGATAAAACACCCCATAGCAATTTGGAGGTCCCATTTTATTTCATAAAAAAATTGTATGCTGAGTTTGTGCTTAGTCACCATGTTAATTATTGGAGTATGAGGCCCAACATGGGCGTAGGCGGAGGAGCTCCTCAGACTAGGCCATTTGCCCAACGCAAAAAGGCCACTACCTTTGTCCCCCCCACTGATGTCGCACCCCCTCCTCGAGTGCAGCATCCCAATATCATTGCAGAGGCTGCCTCACAAACTATTAGGGCCATTCATTTACTGAGTGATCAGTTGGTCACGCAGACCAGGTCAGTGTTGCCTCCTGGTGTGGATGATGCTGGCGCATCGACATCTTGTCGGAGTTCACATGTATGCGAGCCCCATATTTGCATTATATGCAAGAACATGTGCCTCAGACCGCTTACCGATGCTGATACATATCAGTATGTTATTGATGAGGAGGATACATGAGACGCAATTGCAGAGGCTGCAACACCTCATGGAGCATCTACATCTCATGAGAGTGCTCAGGAGGTGTATGTAGAGCCATTGACTCCTGTTGATATGGTAAGGGTAAACATTATAAATAAATTTGTCACATGACTTATTTAGTTTAAAAATAATTTATTTATTTAGATTAGTTTTAATGATTGCATGCACTTATGTATATATATTTTTTCCATTTATGTTTAGTCAATGACATAGGAGGAGGTGAGACAGGTGGATGAGTCCACACTTTCGACCATTTCATTTGGCCTTGATGACTATACGGTATATTATAAATTATGTACCCATTAATTTTTTTTTATATCATTTGGTGTACATGCTTGAATCTCTATCAATTAGAGCAATAAAATTCATACATTTACTAATATATTGTCATCTTATTGTGTTCTTGCAGGCTATAGCCGATGTCAATGGGGGGCACGAGGGGGTTCCTTCATTAGGTGTCGACAAAGGAAAGGTAGTTAATTGCTTAAGATTAATTATGCATGCATATGTATGCCACTTGTGTGTAGTAATAAATATTTTACTTGCACTTTATTGTATAGGGTGTGGCTATTGATGATGTCCCGACACCGGTTCGGGAGCATAGGGTTATAGGCATCTCGATTCAGAGTGATAGCTCAATTGTACGTAGACTTTTACATATTGTTATTTGTATTTTGTGACCAGGGTTGTTATGATGAAGTACATTGATATATAATTGACAATCTTTTTACTCTCATAGGTTACTCCGACTATGAGGGAGGGCCCATGAGAATCTTTCGTATCTTTGTTGACCCAGCCCACTATTCTAGAGGAGGGATCACCAGATGTAAGTTTTAATTTTAGTTCAATCAATTTGTAATTTTATTATGCTATCATCCTATTTTGTAGATTTATTACTCTATGTTGCACCACTCTACTAATATCATTATTGCAAATATATATTTATAGGTCAGAGTTGGTATTGTTGGCATGGCCCCTTCGCTACCCAGGACTTATGCTAGGACACCTGATCATGGTAGGCGATCGAGAGACCAGGTACAGATATTTGTATTCAGTTATAATTTTAATTAAATTAGTGTTTGAATTTTATATATATATATATATATATATATATATATATATATATATATATATATATATATATATATATATATATATATAAAGTAAGCAATCCAACTTGGGTTTGAACTCATTTTTTATGAAGGATCAATCAAAGCCCAACACTTCTTCAAAGAGGCTACATTTTGATGATCCCCCTACGACATAGGATGTAGTTCTAGTTTTGTGGTCATTTAGAGATGCCACTTGGCACATTTTGAGATGGCATATATGCCACATTGTACACCTTAAAACATTGATTTTGTAGACATTTTGAAATGGCATGTGCCATATTTGTATATCGAGATACTTTTGATACTTTGTATATATATAGAACATGTTCATTTATATGTTATATTTGCGTCATCTTTTGTATATACATATTTATTATTCATGTTTATGGAATTGAATGGTGAAGTTGTATCTTGACTATGATTATCATTATGATTTAAATTATATCTTGTTGAAGTTACATTTGTTTTTCTTTACTCTGGAATACCGTGTTCATGGAGCTTATTATGTTTGAGGTTTAACTTCTATAGATTTCTTATGTTCTTATATTTCATACCATTATATATACTCACTTGAGCCACTTAGTACTACATTGTTTCAATACTATGTATATACTCACTTTGTATATAACTCATCATATTGGGGTCACTTGAACCACGGAAGATCGTTGCCCAATCATGCTTAGTGCACCTTGGGGTCACTTGGGTCAAGCGTGGTCGCGAGCTTTCCAGTGACTTTGTGGGTGAAATGAGGTTCACTGGCGTTTACCCGGTCAACCGGAGCTGATGGAGCAAACGGTTCGATGCAATGTCGGACGGTTTGAAAGATACGCTGTTGAGCCACTTTCAACTGACCCTCACTACAAGTTTTGGCATCGACTAAGATCGCCTTTTCAAATGCAAACAAATTTGAATCGCCCAAAATCGAGAGAGGTTATTGTAGACCTCAGAAATACGATCTCGTAGCCCCTAACGGTTTGTCGATACCTCTCACGAGGTCCGAGATATGAGCCACGGAAGATCGCTGCCCAATCGTCCTTAGTGCACATTGAGATCACTTGGGTCGAGCGTGGTCGCGAGCATTTTCATGACCCCATGGGTGGAACGGGATTTTTACTGCATTTACCCGGCCAACCAGAGCCGATGGAATAGACAGTTTGATGTCAGGTTGGACGGTTTGAAAGATACGCTGCTGAGTCACTTTCAACTGACCCTCACTACAAGTTTTGGCATCGACTGAGATCGTCTTGCCAAATGCAAACGAAGTTGAATAGCCCAAAACTGACAAAGGTTATTGTAGACCTTGGAAACACAATCCTGTAGCACCTGACAGTTTGTCGATACCTCTAACAAGGTCTGGGATATGAGCCCCGGAAGATCGCTGCCCAATCATGCTTAGTGCACCTTGGGGTCACTTGGGTCGAGCGTGGTTGCGAGCGTTCTGGTAACTCCATGGGCAGAACAGGGTTGTCATTGGCGTTTACCCGGCCAACCGGAGTTGATGGGGCAGACGATTTGATGTAGGTCGTATGGTTTGAAAGATACACTGCTGAGCCACTTTCAACTAACCCTCACTACAAGTTTTGGCATCGACTGAGATCGCCTTGCCAAATGCAAATGAAGTCCAATCGCCCAAAACTGAGAGAGGTTATTGTAGACCTCGAAAACACGATCTCGTAGCCTCTGACAATTTTTTGATACCTCTCACGAGCTCTGAGATACTAGCCATGGAAGATCACTACCCATTTGTGCTTAGTGCACCTTGGGGTCACTTGGGTCAAACGTGGTCACGAGTGTTCCGGTGACTCCATGGGTGGAACAAGGTTGTCACTAGCATTTACCCGACCAACTAGAACTGATGGAGCAGATGATTCGATGCAATGTTGGACGGTTTGAAAGATATGCTATTGAGCCGCTTTCAACTGACCCTCACTGCAAGTTTTGGCATCGACTGAGATCGCCTTGCCAAATGCAAACGAAGTCAAACCGCCCAAAACTGAGATATTTTATTGTAGACCTCAGAAACATGATCCCATAGCCCCTGATGGTTTTTTGATACCTCTCACGAGGTCTGAGATACGAGCCATGGAAGATCATTGCCCAATCGTGCTTAGTGCACCTTGGGGTCACTTGGGTTGAACATGGTCGCGAGCGTTCCCATGACTCCATGGATAGAATGAGGTTGTTACTGGCATTTACACGACCAATCGTAGCTGATGGAGTAGATGGTTTGATGTCAGGTCAAATGATTTGAAAGATATGCTACTAAGCCGCTTTCAACTGACCCTCACTACAAGTTTTGGTAGCGACTGAGATTGCCTTGCCAAATGCATACGAAGTCAAATCACCCAAAATCGAGAGAGGTTATTGTAGACCTCGAAAACATGATCTCATAGCCCCTAATAGTTTTTCGATACCTCTCACGAGGTCGGAGATACGAGCCACAAAAGATCACTGCCCAATCGTGCTTAGTGCACCTTGGGGTCACTTGGGTCGAGCGTGGTCGCGAGTGTTCCAATGACTCCGTGGGCAGAACGGGGTTGTCACTAGTGTTTACCCGGCCAATTGGAGTCAATGGAGTAGATGGTTCGATGCCAGGTTAGACGGTTTGAAAGATACGCTGCTGAGCCGCTTTCAACTGACCCTCACTACAAGTTTTGGCATCAACTAAGATCGTCTTGCCAAATGCAAACGAAGTTGAATTGCCCAAAACCAAGAGAGGTTATTGTAGACGTCACAAACATGATCTTGTAGCACCTAATGGTTTTTCGATACATCTCACAAGGTCCGAGATACGAGCCCCGGAAGATCGCTGCCTAATTGTGCTTAGTGCACCTTGGGGTCACTTGGGTTGAGCATGGTCACAAGTGTTCCAATGACTCCATGGATGGAACAGAGTTGTCATTGGCATTTACCTAGCCAACCAGAGCTGATGGAGCAGACAGTTCGATGCTAGGTCAGACAGTTTGAAAGATACGCTGCTGAGCTGCTTTCAACTAACCCTCACTACAAGTTTTGGCATCGACTGAGATCGCCTTGCAAAATGCAAATGAAGTTGAATCACCCAAAATTGAGAGAGGTTATTGTAGACATCAAAAACATGATCCCGTGGCCCTTGACTGTTTTTCAATACCTCTCACGAGGTCCGAGATACGAGCCACAAAAGATCGCTGCCCAATCATGCTTAGTGCACCTTGGGGTCACTTGGGTCGAGCGTGGCCACGAACGTTCCAGTGAGTCCGTGGGCAGAACAAGGTTGTCACTAGCATTTACCCGGCCAACTGAAGCCAATGGAGTAGACGATTCGATGCCAGGTCAGACAATTTGAAAGATACGCTACTGAGCCACTTTCAACTGACTAAAGGTACAAGTTTTGGCATCGACTAAGATCATCTTGCCAAATGCAAATGAAGTTGAATCGCCCAAAAATGAGAGAGGTTATTGTAGACCTCAGAAAAATGATCCTGTAGCACCTAACAATTTTTTGATACCTCTCACGAGGTCAGAGATACGAGCCCCGAAAGATTGTTGACTAATCGTGCTTAGTGCACCTTAGGGTCACTTGGGTCGAGCATGGTCGCGAGCATTCTGGTGAATTTGTGGAAAAAATGGGGTTGTCACTTGCATTTACTCGGCCAACAGGAGCCGATGGAGTAGATGGTTCGATTCTAGGTCAGGCGGTTTGAAAGATATGCTGCTGAACCGCTTTCAACTGACTGTTAGTGGTATGCTTGAAATTTGAACTATGAAACTAATCATGATTAAGCTTGTGAAATTTGAACTGTGGAGCTTATTATGTTTGAGGTTTAACTTTTATAGATTGTTTAAAATGATAAAAAATAATATCCTTAAAGCATTAGAAACAACAATCAAACAGGTAAGAATTCAAACCATGCAAATGACATAAGTATATGACATGTAAAATCCCTTCTTGGCACTAGTGGCCACCCATACATGATTTGGTCATAAGTCCTTATCAAGAGTTTTGGGACATTTAACTTTTAAATCAAATTGTTTGTTACAAATTTCCATTATAGGCTTCAAAAGATCTCAATTAACCATTAAGGATCCTTTTGTCCTTCTATCTCTGATTGGATCCATGGTGACCGTAGGTGTCTTCATAGGTGCTCCTGCACAAGTTACAATCCACATACAAAACCAAGTTTATTGAGTCAAAATACAATCTAAGAAAGGTGAAATTAAGCTTAACGAACTTAGAAAACAATGCACTAAGTTAACTTATTACCTAGTCAAGTGTTCCTGAAGGGTCATCTCTTTGCTTCAGGGTCTCCAATAGTGCTTCATGATCAGTAGTACTAATAGTCCAAAGTTCTTTTGTCTTTGGTCTTCCTTGATGTTTTGACAACTTAACATTTGTTGCTATAACAAGGTTTGAATACATGAGAATAGTTTTGTGCTTCTCATAGTCTTCAAATGCGGGAATTCCATTCTTTTTAATCATGTATGTTCGCAGCCATGTTCCTGCAACAACAACTGAACCACTAGGATATGTGAACCTATCACCATCTGTCATCAATTGTACAAGCTTTTGTTTACCTTGTACACAATGTGCTAACCAATAATCTGACCTCTCATCATTCCCCTGTGGTGTAACCAATGCAAAAACATTTTTTGGCTTCAGAAGATTTAAAAGATGGTCATAGTCAACTGAAGTGTCCATGTCATCATTTCTTATAGAGAGTGTCAAAGATAAAGGAGTTAGATACTATGGAACCCATGTATCCACCCACTCACTTGACGCGCAATGATCCCAATCATACTGAAAACACATGGGGCAAAAACAAGACAACTCTCATGTCCAAATGGTCCATGTACTACTATTGGAGCTTCAGAATGAATGCATTTTTGAAGAGTCTTTCACTATTTGACAATCCAATCTATCTCCTATAATTCCCTCCTCAACCAACCAAAAGAATCTACACACTGTAGAATTAAGAGTCCCCCTGTGACAATGCTAAAGTACACCAATCAACAATAGAATGAGCATCAAGAAGTACAACACCTAAAATCCTCAATTTCTCCTTAACTAGAGCTCTCTTCACACACGCACCTGCTCTATCATGCTCCCCTTTCCCTTGCCTTGACTCAAAAAAACTCCAAATATGAGGTACACCTCTTTCCACATGCATTCTACACAACCATTTAAACATTCTAGCATTCTTCAATTGACCGGTGTAATTATCCGACCAAATGAGATGCCTATCCATATCAATACCATTTTCCTGCAAGATCTCAAAATAGTTCTGGAAACAATGTTGAACAAACTCATGAGAGTGAGACCTGTCATCACTCATATAAAAATGGTACTCTCTAATTATCTTTCGCTCATCTTTTGTGCTATCAGAGAAATGTCTATATGTGATGTGTACAAAAATAGCAACCTGAATGGAATTGTAATATTGAGCTTGAGTCTCATTTTGGGGCTGCAATGTATAGTTCTCTACAAAGTCTACAATGGATATAATAGTTCCAATGTGTCAAAAGGAGTCATGGGGACTTCCTAGGGGTCCTAACACATGATAAGGCATACTAGGATCCCTAGGAAGCCCCCATGACCCATTTTGGCACGTTTGAATGCTCAAGTCTGTCTGAAGGGGTCCTAGGACCCCTTAAGACACACTTGAGCATTCCAATGTGTCAAAAGGGGTCATGGGGACTCCCTAGGGGTTCTAGTACACCTTATCACACTTTAGGACCCCTAGGAAGTCCTCACGACCCCTTTTGACACATTGAAATACTCAAGTGTGTCTTAAGGGATCCTAGGACCCCTTCGAACACACTTGAGCGTTTAAATATGTCAAAAGGGGTCATGGGGACTCCCTAGGTGTCCTAGTATGCCTTATCACGCGTTAGGACCCCTAGGAAGTCCCCATGACCCCTTTTGACACATTCGAACGCTCAAGTGTGTCTTAAGGGATCCTAGAACCCCTTTAAACACACTTGAGCATTCAAATGTGTCAAAAGGGGTCATGGGGACTTCCTAGCTATCCTAGTATGCCTTATCACATGTTAGGACCCCTAGGAAGTCCCCATGACCCGTTTTGACACATTGGAATGCTCAAGTGTGTCTTAATGGGTCCTAGGACCCCTTAGGAAACACTCAAGCATTCAACTGTGTCAAAAGGAGTCACGGGGACTCCCTAGGTGTCCTAGTATGCCTTATCATGTGTTAGGACCCCTAGGAAGTCCCCATGACCCCTTTTGACACATTAGAATGCTCAAGTGTGTCTTAAGGAGTCCTAAGACCCCTTTGGACAAACTTCAGTATTCAAATGTGTCAAAAGGGGTCATGGGGACTCCCTAGGGTCCTAACACATGATAAGGCATACTAGAACCCCTAGAGAGTCCCCATGACCTATTTTGACATATTTGAACGCTCAAGTGTGTCCGAAGGGGTCATGGGGACTTCCTAGGGGTCCTAACATGTGATAAGGCATACTAGGACCCCTAGGGAGTCCCCATGACCCCTTTTGACACATTTGAATGCTCAAGTGTGTTCGAAGGGGTCCTAAGACCCCTTAAGACAAACTTCATCATTCCAATGTGTCAAAAGGGGTCATGGTGACTTCCTAGGGGTCATAACGTGTGATCAGACATCCTAGGACACCTATGGAGTCCCCATGACCCCTTTTGACACATTTGAATGCTTAAGTGTGTCCGAAGGGGTCCTAGGACACCTTAAAACACACTTGAGCATTCTAATGTGTCAAAAGGGGTCATCGGGACTTCCTAGGGGTCCTAATGTGTGATAAGGCATACTAGGACACCTAGGGAGTCCCCATGACCCCTTTTGACACATTTGAATGCTCAAGTGTGTCTCAAGGGGTCCTAAGACCCCTTAAGACACACTTCAGCATTCCAATGTGTCAAAAGGGGTCATGGGGACTTCCTAGGGGTCCTAACACGTGATAAGGTGTACTAGGACCCCTACGGAGTCCCCATGACCCCTTTTGACACATTTGAACACTCAAGTGTGTCTGAAGGGGTCCTAGGACCCCTTAAGACACACTTGAGCATTCTAATGTGTCCAAAGGGGTCATGAAGACTCCCTAGGGGTCCTAGTATGCATTATCACACGTTAGGACCCTTAGGAAGTCCTCATGACCCCTTTTAACACATTGGAATGCTCAAGTGTGTCTTAAGGGGTCCTAGGACCCCTTCGGACACACTTGAGCATTCCAATGTGTCAAAAGGGGTCATGAGGACTCCCTAGGGGTCCTAGTATGCCTTATCACATGTTAGGGCCCCTAGGAAGTCCTCATGACCCCTTTTGACACATTGGAATGCTCAAGTGTGTCTTAAGGGGTCTTAGGACCCCTTCGAACATAGTTGAGCATTCAAACATGTCAAAAGGGGTCATGGGGACTCCCTAGGTTTCCTAGTACGCCTTATCACGCGTTAGGACCCTTAGGAAGCCCCCATGACCTCTTTTCACACATTGGAATGCTCAATTGTGTCTTAAGGGGTCTAGGACCCCTCCAAACACACACGAGCATTCCAATGTGTCAAAAGGGGTCATGGAGACTCCCTAGGTGTCCTATTACGCCTTATAACATGTTAGGACCTCTAAGAAGTCCTCATGACCCCTTTTGACATATTGGAATGATCAAGTGTGTCTTAAGGGGTCCTAGGGCCCCTTCGGACACACTTGAGCATTCAAATGTGTCAAAAGGGGTCATGGGGACTCCCTAGGGGTCCTAGTATGCCTTATTACACATTAGGACCCCTAAGAAGTCCCGATGAACCCTTTTGACACATTGGAATGCTCAAGTGTGTCGGAAGGGGTCCCAAATGTGTCAAAAGGGGTCATGGGGACTCCCTAAGGATTCTAGTACACCTTATCATGCATTAGGATCCCTAGGAAGTCTCGATGACCCCTTTTTACACATTGGAATGCTCAAGTGTGTCTTAAGGGATCCTAGGACCCCTTCAGACACACTTGAGCATTCAAATGTGTCAAAAATGGTCATGGGGACTCCCTAGGGGTCCTAGTATACCTTATCATGTGTTAGGACCCCTAAGAAGTCCCCATGACCTCTTTTGACACATTGGAGTGCTCAAGTGTGACTTAAGGGGTCCTAGGACCCCTTTGGACATACTTGAGCATTCAAATATGTCAAAAGGAGTCATGGGGACTCCCTAGTGGTCCTGGTATGCTTTATCATGTGTTAGGACCCCTAGGAAGTCCCCATGACCCCTTTTGACACATTAAAATTCTCAAGTGTGTCTTAAAGGGTCCTAGGACCCCTTCAGACACACTTGAGCATTTGAATGTGTTAAAAAAGGTCATGAGGACTTGCTAGGTGTCCTAGTATGCCTTATCACGTGTTAGAACCCCTAGGAAGTCCCCATGACCCCTTTTGACACATTGGAATGCTCAAGTGTGTCTTGGGGGATCCAATGTGTCAAAAGGGGTCCTAGGACCCCTTCAGACACACTTGAGCATTTGAATGTTTCAAAAGGTGTCATGGGGACTCCCTAGGTGTCCTAGTATGTCTTATCACTTGTTAGGACCCCTAGGAAGTCCCCATGACCCCTTTTGACACATTGGAATGCTCAAGTGTGTCGTAAGGGGTCCTAGGACCCCTTCAAACAAACTTGAGTGTTCGAATGTGTCAAAAGGGGTCATGGGGACTCCCTAGAGGTCCTAGTATGTCTTATCACATGTTAGGACCCCTAGGAACTCCCCATGACCCATTTTGACACATTGGAATGCTCAAGTGTGTCTTATGGGGTCCTAGGACCCCTTCGAACACACTTGAGTGTTCAAATATGTCAAAAGGGGCCATGGGGACTCCTTAGGTGTCCTAGTATGCCTTATCACTTGTTAGGACCCCTAAGAATCTTGATTATCCCTTTTGACACATTGGAATGCTCAAGTGTGTCTTAAGGGGTCCTAGAATCCCTCGGACACACTTGAGCATTCAAATGTGTCAAAAGGGGTCATGGGGACTCCCTAGGGGTCCTAAAATGTGATAAGGCATACTAGGACACCTAGGGAGTCCCCATGACCTCTTTTGACACATTTGAAGGCTCAAGTGTGTCCGATGGGGTCCTAGGACCCCTTAAGATTCACTTGAGCATTCCAATATGTCAAAAGGGGTCATGGGGACTTCCTAGGGGTCCTAATGTGTGATAAGGCATACAAGGACACCTAGGGAGTCTCCATGACCCCTTTTGACATATTTGAACACTCAAGTGTGTTTGAAGGGGTCATAGGACCCCTTAAGACACACTTGAGCATTCCAATATGTCAAAAGGGGTCATGAGGACTTTCTAGGGGTCCTAACGTGTGATAAGGTGCACTAAGACCCTTAGGGAGTCCCCATGACCCTTTTTGACACATTTGAATGCTCAAGTGTGTCTAAAGGGGTCCTAGGACCCCTTAAGAAACACTTTAAACACTCAAAAGGGGTCATGGGGACTCTCTAGGGGTCCTAGTATGCCTTATCATGTGTTAGGAGCCCTAGGAAGTCCTCATGACCCCTTTTGACACATTGGAATACTCAAGTGTGTCTTAAGGGGTCATAGGACCCCTTCGGACACACTTGAGCATTTGAATGTGTCAAAGGGGGTCATGTGGACTCCCTATGTGTTCTAGTATGTCTTATCATGTGTTAGGACCCCTAGGAAGTCCCAGTGACCCCTTTTGACACATTGGAATGCTCAAGTGTGTCTTAAGGGTTCATTGGACCCCTTCAGACACACTTGAGTGTTCAAATGTGTCAAAAGGGGTCATGGGGACTCCTTAGGTGTCCTAGTATGCCTTATCACATGTTAGGACCACTAGGAAGTCCCCATGACCCCTTTTGACACATTGGAATGCTCAAGTGTGTCTTAAGGGGTCCTAGGACCCCTTCGGACACACTTGAGCATTCAAATTTGTCAAAAGGGGTCATGGGGACTCCCTAGGGGTCCTAGTGTGGCTTATCACATGTTATAAGGACCCCTAGGAAGTCCCCATGACCCCTTTTGACACATTGGAATGTATAGGCATGAAGAACTTCATTCATTTATGCTCTAGGAGGAAGATTATAATTTCCATATTTCCGCAAGAGATTCTCCAAAATTTGTATACAAAGGCATCCTATAGGAAAAAATGAAAATTTTCCTAGAGAATATCCACAATTCGTATACAAAAGAATCTTACAGGAAAAATAACAAAAAAAAATAGCTAAAAGGTAAAATTTATCATTAACGCCGATAGTACCAAGGTCATATCCACTGTCAAATAGTGAAGGTGCATCAAATCGGATCAATATCATAATAAATGCAAAAAATACTATTACGGATAAAAATATTTGCATATTAATTTGTTACACCTTTCCTAAGCTTCTGTACCTTACTACATGATTAAACATTTTTGTTAGCAGAACTGAATTTTTAGGTTAAGTTTTATAGATCATCTTTTTTATCCAAAGGACGCAGATCGGCTATTGTATCTTCCTCAGATAGTTTGATTCTTTTTCTTTGCTATGTTTTGCTAAAATGCACAGGAAATTGAGTCCAGAATACTAGAAAGATTTATTTAAGAGTCAAATCCAGATTCTTTAATGCTTCTAGTGAATCCAAATTTAGTTTTTATAAAGATGAGATGTTAGTGAATGACTTCTTGCTAATATTACTCTTCCACCAGATCCAAATTTCAACCCTTTTGTGGATCTACAGGCTCAATCGCGAGCCCATAGGATTGGCCAAGAGAAAAATGTGATTGTACTCACCATCTGGTAGTAGCTCAAATAGTGACAAAAGCTCTTCAGTGCACATGTACACTGTCACAAAAAAATTAGATATAGAAGTAAAAAGTGTTGTGGAATTATCCACAGAGCAATGTGAAATGAAGCCTCAAATTGGTTCATTAGCAGGCAAAGAATTTGGTCATACACTTCATTCTAGCACCACAAATATTTCTATTAGGAATGCCTATTCGTCAATGGCCTTGCATTTACGGGACTTGGGAAACCAAATTACTCATGTTGGGCAATATCCCTCAAATGTAAGCTCATTGCCACCTTTGGCAAGGCAATCTCACTCCTCATTTTACAACAAAGGGCAGCCATCTATGGTCCAAGGTTTTAATTCAGCTGACAAAAGGAGAGCTTCTCAAGGTACTGATCTCTTTCATAGAGAAGTTCCTGATTCATCTCAAGGTTCTCGTTTAGGTGACCAACTCCTTGAAGATCCACAAATAGACCCATTGATTTCCCAAATTGGTAAAAGGGTAGATGCAATTTTGGAAAGAGTATCCCAATTGAAGAGAAATGGAAATTCTAGTGAGCATAAAGTTATTGCTGATCCAATGGGTGTAACTTCTCCACTGACAAATATAACTGCATTTCTAGAGACTTGAGTTTAAATGGAGACTGTTTATTCCCAAACATGCCCCAGTCGAGCAGATGAACCAGATGTTGTTTGAGTAAAGAAGATAGTGGTTTATTAAAGCATCTGCATTATCCCACTTGCTATCAGTTACTACTTTTTGAGCGGCTTGCCAACTGCTTTTGTGTGGGATTCCTGTAATATATAATGTCCTCATGCAAGTACATGCCAGTTTTTGTAAACAGTTTCAGTTCTAAAGTGTTAGTGAGCAATATCAAAGAAAAGGTACTTGAATGTGTTATTTAGACACATATCAATAAATTAGGAAACTATTTTTCTCCCATTACATGGCAGAAATGCCTAGATTCACTTTGTCAGTATCAATAGGCAACAAGATGAGGGGAGAAATATATTTGTGAAGAGGAAGTACAAATGTTACTATCCAAAACCATTTGGAGAGTAATATTCTTCTCCTGATTGTAATAAGAAACTCAAAATGGAGAAGACACCAAATAGTTGGGGCATTTATTTCCTATGACCTATGTCAATTTCAGTTCAATTCCTAAGGATATTCTCAATGTGTAAAAATAAACTGATGTGATATTTTAAAATGGTGTTGACTGAAATTTATGAACATATGTCAAATATTCATTTTTTCTAGAATTTGAAATAGAACCAATGGAAATATAATCAAATTTGTGAATTTCACATCCAATCATTGGATGTTAATCAAAAGTACAACACAGTAATATTTTTGAACCAATAAACAATCTTAGTCTTACTTCAAACCTACTCCTGCGTATGTGGGTTCTTGGAGGTATCTACTAAACAATGTGTGGATCTGTAATGTCCCTATCCAGGACCTTACTCACTTTGCTTAAAACTCCTAATTAGAATTTGGATTTCTAATGCCTGCTATGATATTATTTAAGTTTGGCTTGGTCCTTACTGATTAATATTGTAATGAATTGGTTATCCTTCCCCTTCTCTCTCTCCTACTCTCTCCCTTTCCCCTTCTCTCTCTCATACTCTATCCCCTTCCCATTCTCCCCCCTCTCTCTCTCTCCTACTCTCTCTTCTTCCCCTTCTCTCTCTCTCTCGTACTCTCTCCCCTTCCCCTT
Source organism: Chamaecyparis obtusa (assembly GCA_027943335.1). Classification (NCBI taxonomy): domain Eukaryota; kingdom Viridiplantae; phylum Streptophyta; class Pinopsida; order Cupressales; family Cupressaceae; genus Chamaecyparis; species Chamaecyparis obtusa. Next base: position 774,335 of record BSBK01004264.1, on the reverse strand, counting down.
CTCTCTCTCAACTACTCTCTCCCCATCCCCTTCTCTCTCTCTCTCTCTCTCTCTCTCTCTCTCTCTCTCTCTCTCTCTCTCTCTCTCTCTCTCTCTCTATCCTACTCTCTCCCCTTCTCCCCCTCTATCTCTATCTCTGTCTCTTCCTCCCTCTCTCTCTCCCTCCCATACTCATATTCTCTCTCTCTCTCATCACCCTCTTTCTGTCTTGAGCTATCTCTCTCTCTCTCACCTTCTCACTCTCTCTCTTCCTCTCTCAGCCCCTGCCACCGTCTCACTCTCTCTCTTCCTCAATGGCCACCCATGAATTTTTTAAATGGCTGATTAATTTCCTTTGCTTCTTTCAATGGCCATCCATGATTTTTTTGCAATGTTCCAACCTTTCGTACATAGTTGTAAAATACATATTAATATATTATACATATAAAATAATATATAATATATGATATATAATGTAACATTTAATATTAATATATATTAAATAATATTTAAAATGTAAAATGTATATTATATAATATTATATAATTCTAATATATAGTTTTTGATATTAATATATAATTAAATAATATTTAATGTAAAATGTATATTATATAATATTTAATATATAATTGATATTATATAATATTTAATATATCTAATATATAGTTTTTTTATATATAATATATCATATGAAGGATGGAGAAATGGGAGGGAGAAAGTGGAGGGAAAGTGAAAATTCAAAATTTTGTCGTCATATTTGGGTACCCAATTAGGATTGGTATTGCTTTGTGCACCAAACCTACATGGTCAATCATTGAAATGTCTCAAATACATTTTTTTCCCCTGTTTCTTTGAGTTCCAGACTTCGAAAATGTAGTTGACAGCCTTTTTTTCACCCGAATTTGCTAAAATAAAAAGGGTATCTTAAGGAGATTATCAGCTTTCTATCGATATAATTGCTGTCAAATTTTGAATTCGGTAAGTAATTATTTGTTATTTTCTAATTGAGCTACCTCTAAAGTGTTGATTTATACACTGATTGCAAAATGACTATAACTTTCAGATGGTATAACATTTTTGAAATCCGAAAAATGCGTCACATTCTATGCTTCGCCTACTGCCTACTATAAGGAATTTTTTTTTTTTTTTGAATTTTGTAAAGTTTTGAATGAGTTAAGGTGGTCAGACACGGGAGTTTTTTTATTCTAAAAATATTGTAGCAGAAAATTCATAATTAATTATTTTTTTGAAATAAAATTATAAAAAAAATATGTGTCACATATGAGCATGAGTCTACTACTTATATATTAATTCTTATAATAAAATATTATCATTTGATTATGATTAAGGTGGTCAGACATACACCTGATTCTTATTTTTTTTCCAGAAATTTTTGTACTACTGCATTGAAATCTATACTTTTCACCAATCATACTAACTTTTTCTCAAAAAAGGCCTAGTAGTTTAGAAACTACAGTCAATTTTCTACAGATTCTATTCTTACAACTTTTTGATATTAGGTTCATAGCTAGTTGAAATTTTCATGTCAAGTTGACTAACCCCAATTTGCTGATTTTTCATTGCCACTTAAGGGCATAGTTTGGCCCCTCATGATCTTGCGCATACCCCTAAATGCCTATCATACTTCTTGCTGAAACCATCTACCATTTCAACAAACACATGTCTAATCAAAAGAGAAAACATCATCACTATTGTCTCTCAGTATCCATGAGCACCTGTAACCAGTCAATCCATGCCAACTCCAAATGCAAAACAACAATTTCATGAAGTGCCAAGCAAATGACCAATGTACTCAATACATGGACAAAAAACCAAGATCAATGTCAAAATTCCAACCATGGCCTCAGGAACATAAACATGACAACATGATCTAAAACATCTCAACCAAAGAGATAACATGCTCCATATGAACATACTATAAACTACACCTTTATCAAAGACTTTGTTGAACCCTTAAGATGTCAACATCTTCAGTCGCATAAAGATAAACATCTCCAAACAATACTTCAGCAAATGTGAAAAGATCATTCTGCAACATTAGAATATCACGCCTTCAATATTTGCAATACTAATGAAGATCAATCACTACGTCACTACCAACAACTCCCACTAAACCATGGTATCGAGTCACACATGGAATCATGACAAACATCTTCCACATGAAGACCAAATTAATCGAACCAATCATCATTAGATGACCGATTAGCCAAGGCAACATTGGTAGCATCTTCATCATCACTCTAAGAAGACTTCGAATTAGAAGAACTCTGCATTTTCTTCTTCTTTTTCTTCTCTTTGCAATCTTTTCGAATATGATTAGCTTGCCCATAGTTCCAACACTTCACTTTCGACTTCTTTCCAGAATATTCAGACTTCATGTCCTTTCTTTTTTCCTTCAATCTATCTCAAACAACGAGAGCCTCTTTAGCCACCTCAGAAGATTTCCTCCGCATCTCCTCCGATAGAATTGCACCAACTACATCATCCATTTTAAACTGGTTGGTAGTACTTTTGATGGCCATCACAAGGTGATCCCATGAATCAGGCAACGAGTGCAACAATAACATGCAACACTCTTCTTCACCAATGGACACACCAACAAATGTTAACTGTGAAAACACCATATTGAACACATTTAGATGATCTGCCATAGTCATTCCTCCATCCATCTTCAAAAGTACAAATTCTTTCTCAAGAAGAGCTTGTTTACCATGGATTTTCCTTGATAAATATCTCCCAACTTCTTCCACAAATAACATGCAGATTTCTCTTCATGGACATTCAATAGAATAAAATATGCAAGGCTGAACCTTATCAGTCCTTTAGCCTTTCTATATGCCAGATCCCAACTTCCTGCTTCATGCCTGAAGGCTTGTTACCAGACACAACGATCCATAGATCTAGATCAACTAGCACATCTTCAACTTTATGTTTCCACAACTCAAAGTTTGTGCCATTGAACTTTTCAATGTCTATTCTCCCTGATGTAACCACCATCACAATTTTTAGATGAACACTTTGCAAAACCCCACTGGAACCAAATTGACACAAATGACCAACCCTTCACAACAAGGATAAAAAAAATTAGTTCGGCTCGGATACCACTTGTTAAGAAAGAAGAGTGCGGAACACTTTCCACAGTATCAATTTTGCAGTGGAAATAAGCAACAATAAATCTAAATACAGAGATGTACAAGAAAATAAGAACATAGAAAAATACCTTCCTCACACAAGACAAACACAAATAACCAAATTTAACATGGGAAACCCTTACGGGAAAAAAATCCACCACCGAAAAATTCCAGCCTTCTTTGTATTACAGTAAATAATTTACATACAACCGACAATGGATTTTTCACATAGGCTCATTGTTAGGAATGAATGCTAAATGTTGGCAGTCATTCTATAGCAGTTGTTGTTGCATTCATGACTATGATTGTCATTGATGTCAACACAGTGATCTTCTGGAGACTTTCAGAGGAGCAGACAGTGTTTTGATTAGCGCATGTGAGATATTGCAGTTGGAGCTATGTGATGTTGAGGTTATAATATTTGATATGTTATATGTCTACGATTAAGAGCGCATATAGTAATTTATTTATTCATGGAAGTTATGAGCATTTTGGTGGAAGCAGTATTCAAGTAGTGTTCTTGAGTAGCGGTTTGTGAAATCGGATGATATCTCCTAATCGGGATGGGATCTGGTTTTTGCATAATTAAAGGGAAGTTTCAAACACATTGATAGTGACGCAGTTGACAGTGCAAACTTTGAGGTCACATGAATGAAGAGTTATTATATTTGGAAGTTGATAATTTTATGTAATTTTGATGTAGCGTGTTGAAACTTTTATTTTGTAATTGTGTGCCGACTCATTTGTAATTATTTGAGTGTAGTATAAAGGAAGGAATGTTTTCCTTATTGTAATGAAGTGAGAAAGATTTTTATCATGGTTGAATAAAAATGTAAGCATGAAGTGAAGAAAAGAGCTAATGAAGTTGTGAAAGAGAAAGTGTGAAGGAAGACATGCAAAGTACAGAGATCTGATATTGAGATCTGGTGTAGCAGTGAGTACAGTTTGGCATAGTGAAGGAGGTAACATATTTCATATTATTCTTCTAAATAATCTTAAGGTCATTTGGACAGTGTGTTCAGTGAACTTACCCTGAAGCTGTTTGGGCAGTGGGTCCTTCTGTCTTCCATAACTCTTAGTAGGGTTAGAATCTTTTAACAGGGATTCAAAATCTCCTAACATGGATTCATATGTACTGAATGTATTTCATAAGACTCCTAATAGAGTCCATCCTTTCACAAGGAATATTCATATTAGTGCATCTTTTGTGGGCATCATTCCCACTAGGGTTTACTCTTTGATCAAGAGGTTCCCTAGTCAACATATCTTGTGTTATTGTGTCATTTTGTATGAATATCTTTCTATGGTTGGTAATTATATTTCTTACATGGTTAAATGTTGTTGAAGTTGATAAAGGTTATAAATATTAGATAAATGATTCACACCCCCCCCCCCTCTCAGTTATCTTGGTGGACTTCACTTTCTAACAATTGGTATTAGAGCAACAGGTCCTTGAAAGAAAAGTTTAACAACTTAAGGAGATCCATGGTGAATTTCAGGAAAGAAAGCCCTAAGTTTGATGGATTAAATTTTGACAGCTGGAAAGAGAAGATGAAAACACATCTACTGTGTTTAGGACCAGGTTATTGGTTGATTAAAAAGAATGATAGGACTATCATTGAAGAAGACAGTCTTGAAACAAGTTCTAAAGATGAGGTAGATCTATTCATGTGTAACATACTTGCAAGAGAAGCACTTTTGACAGCACTTCCAGAGAATGAATACAATCAGGTAAAATGTTTGAAGAAATATTATGAAATTTGGAAAGCTTTGCACTCTACTCTTGAAGGTGATGAACATGCAAAGAGAGCTAGATTACATAATTGGATATGTGCATTTGAAGATATAAGAATGATGGAAGATGAATCTGTTAGAAGCTATATTGGTAGAATGTCAGAAATTGTTGCAGGGATAAAAGCTTGTAGAGGAACAAAGATAAAGAATGAAGTGATATGGAAAATTTTGAGGACATTGACTCCTGTATTTAAGCAGACAACATAGATGATTGAACAAGTTATACCTTGTACTATGAACTTTACAAGAGAGACTCTTCTTGGAAGATTGGAAGCAGTAGAAATGAACTTAAGGGTATCAGGAGACTTACCTAGAATGGAGACAACATTCAGTGCTCTTAGTATCCATCCTACTTTGTCAAGAAGTACCAGTGTGAGTGGAGATTATGCCAGCAACAGATCTAGAAATGAAGAAGACAAGAATATTGAAGAAGGTATTGCCTTGCTTGTGAAAAGAGAACCAGACGGTAAGAAAATTTTTTAAATGTCGGACTTGTCAAGACTATGGTCATTTTGCATCTAAATGTCCTAAGAGAGTTAAGAAGTACAGAAATAATTTCAAGCCTAGAAGATCTAAGGATGTTATTATGCTAATGATGAAGATCTTGAAGCTAGTATAGAAAGAAATTTAAGTGAAAGTGATACTGAGAATAATGATGAAATAAGATTTGTAGCAATTAAAGAAGAGAATCTTAAAACTGATGTTAAAGAACAAAAAGCCTTAGTTTCCCAAGTTGAAAAGAAAGCTGATTGGATTATAGATAGTGGTTGTTCACATCATATGACTGGTGACATGAAGAATTTCATAAAGTTTAACAATTATGATGGAGGAGTTGTTAGAGTTGGTAACAATGCACCTTGTTTGATTAAAGTTATAGGATCTATTACTCTAGATGGAAAGACTAATACTGATGATGTTTACTTTGTTGATGGATTGAAACATAATATTTTGAGTGTTGGGCAGTTAGTTGATGAGGGATATCAAGTTTGGTTTACTAAGAAAACTTGTGTGATAAAGGATAAAGATGGAAATCTGATTGGAGTTGGATCTAGAACCAGAGGTAATGTATTTCAGTTGAATCCTACTAAGATGACATGTTTGATTACTAAAATTGATGACAGTTGGTTATGGCATAGAAGGTTTTGCCATATAAACTTTGATAACATTGTGAAAGTGAGTACTACACTTGCAGTAAGGGATTTACCTAAAATTATGAAGCCTACTAACTTGATTTGCAAAGAATGTATGATCGCTAAGAAGAAGAGAAGTTCATTTCCTAGTAAGAAGTTCACATCGGCAGAGAAGTTGGAGATTGTTCATACAGACTTGAGAGGTCCTACCAGGACTAGAGGATTCTATGGAGAAAGGTATTTTATGAATCTTGTTGATGATTTTACAAGAATGATGTGGATTGCATTTCTGAAAGAAAAATCTGAAGCATTTGATAAGTTTAAGATCATTAAGAATAAAGTTGAGAATGAATCTGGAATGAAGATTAAATGTTTGAGATCTGATAGAGGTGGAGAATTTACTTCTAGAGAGTTTAACACTTTTTGTGAAGTGAATGGTATTAAGAGATAATTTTCAGCCCCTAGAATGCCTGAACAAAATCGTATTGAAGAAAGAAGAAATAGATGAGTGACTGAAGCAGCAAGAGCTATGTTATTTGAGAATGATTTGGCAAAGACATTCTGGAGAGAAGTAGTGAATACAATAGTATATACAATGAACAAAGTACAAATCAAAGTAGACACATACAAGACACCTTATGAATTATGGTTGGACATGCACCCTCAGTTAAGTATTTTAGAATTTTTGGAAGCAAATGTTATATAAAGAGAGATGATGATATGGGAAAGTTTGATCCTAGAAGTGATGAAGGTATTTTTCTTGGATATTCTTTGAAAATCAAAACATATAGATGTTACAATAAGAGAACTAAAACTATTGTTGAGAGCGCAAATGTTAAAGTTGATGAGAAGTTCAAAATTTAGGAAAGAATGCTTGATTATGAATCTGATGAAGAAGCTCATCCTCAACCTAACACTGAATCTACTGAATTATTCTATGAGACTGATAGTGAATTATTGAATGAGAGTCCTGCAGAAGAAACCAGAGAGGAATCTAGAGAAGAATCTACACTTGAAATAGGATCTATGACTATGACACTAAACAAGTATCTATGTAGACATCATCCTATTGAACAAGTTATTGGAAGTTTGGACATAGGAGTTCTGACTTGGAATAAGGTACATTTATGTTTGATTTCTCAAATTGAACCTAAATCTACTAGTGAAGCTTGTGAAGATGAACATTGTATTAATGCTATGAAAGAAGAACTAGATCAGATTGAAAAGAACAAGACATGGGAATTGGTCCCTAGACCTCAAGACAAGAATTTGATTGGAACTAAATGGGTAATCATTAACAAGATGAATGAACAAGGAGAAGTAGTAAGAAACAAAGCAAGATTAGTATGTAAAGGATACTCGCAACAAGAAGGAATTGACTATGAAGAAACTTTTGCACCAGTAGCAAGACTTGAAGCAGTAAGAATGTTTTTGGCCTATGCAGCTTTTAAGAAATTCAAAGTGTATCAGATGGATGTGAAGTCCACATTTCTGAATGGTGAATTGGAAGAAGAAGTCTACATTGAGCAGCCTGAAGGTTTTCCTTTGACTCAAGAAGGAGATATGGTATGTAAACTGAAGAAAGCACTATATGGACTAAAGCAAGCACCTAGAACTTGGTATGCTAGACTGGATAAGTATTTGTTAAAATTGGGATTTACTAAAGGAACAGCTGATAGAAACCTATATAGAAAATAAATTGAAAATGGTTTGTTGGTTATAGTTATTTTTGTTGATGACATTATTTTTGGAGGAGAAGATGAAGCTAGTGACAAATTTGCTGATGAAATGAAGACTGAATTTGAAATAAGTATGATTGGTGAGATGAAATACTTTTTGGGATTACAGATAACATAGAATAATGATGGTTTCTTTGTAAGTCAGACAAAGTACTTGAATGATTTTCTAAATTTTTTTGGAATGGAGAACTGTAAACCAGTTGGAACACCTATGGTTATAGGGCACAAACTATCTAGCAAAGATGAAACACCGACAGTTGAGAAGAAGAAATACAGACCATGATTGGAGGATTGCAATACTTAACACACACTAGACCAGATATAGCACATTTAGGTGGAATAGTAGAAAGATTTCAAGTTGAACCTAGAGAATGATATTATGCAATAGTAGAGAGGATACTCAGATATTTAAGAGGCACAATGGGCTATGGATTGTGGTATGAAAAATCTGATGATTTTACCCTATGTGCATATACAAATGCTGATTGGGGACGTAGTGTTGATGACAAGAAAAGAACCAGTGGTGGAGCCTTTTTTCTTGGAGGAAGATTAGTTTCTTGGCTGAGAAAGAAGCATAATTGTATTTCATAGAGCATAGCAAAAGCAAAGTATGTAGCGGGAACAAACAATTGTAACCAGATAATTTGGATGAAGCAAATGTTGAAGGATATTGGAATTAAATTTGTTGAGCTTGTTGTCATACACTGTGACAACACCAGTACAATCGGTATGTCTAAGAATCCTATTTTACATTCTAAGACTAAGCATATAGAGATCAAGTATCATGTTGTAAGAGAGAAAGTTGCTGAGAAAGAAGTTAGACTAGAGTACATAAGCACAAAGGAGCAGATAACAGACATATTTACAAAGCCTTTGCCTAAGGATACATTTGAGTATCTGAGAGGTATGCTTGGGGTTATGCCCCAGCCTACTTTTGAGTAATGATGTAGTTGGTTGCATCCATCCAGTGGTATATGAGCCCTATTTTTCTTCTGGATTGGATGTTGGTACTTCCTCTATGGGGGAGTATGTGTATCTGAGCTGAGTCATGAGGACTCTTGTGAATGTATTTTCTGAATAGTGTCTTTTGACATTGAGTAGTTTTTGACATAGTGATGAAATTTCTGTCATTGATGTCAATGGGGGATAAGTGTACTTGAAAAACCATTTGTACTAGTTGTACCATCTCTTGAAGAGAACTGAATAGGAAAATGAAGCAAGATTTTATTGATGAAGAAGATTTGAAATGTTTGTCAAAGCAATAGTATTGCAGTATTGGATTTTTGAAACATTGGATGTTTTTCATCTATGTTGCCATCAATGCCAATGGGGGAGATTGTTAGGAATGAATTTTGAATATTGGCAGTCATTTTGTAGTAGTTTTTGTTGCATTCATGACTATGATTGTCACTGATGTCAACACAATGATCTTCTGGAGACTTACAGAGGAGTAAATAGTGTTTTGATTAGCGCATGTGGGATATTATAGTTGGAGCTATGCAATGTTGAGGTTATACTCTTTGATATGTTATATGTCTATGGTTAGGAGTGCAGACAGTAATTCATTTATTCATGGAAGTTATGAGCATTTTGATGGAAGCAGTATTCATGCAGTGTTCCTAAGTAGCGGTTTGTGAAATCGGATGATATCTCCTAATTGGGATGGAATTTGATTTTGCATAGTTAAAGAGAAGTTTGAGACACATTGATAGTGACGTGGTTGATAGCACAAACTTTGAGGTCACATGAGTGAAGAGTATTATATTTGGAAGCTGACAGTTTTATGTAGTTTTGATGTAGCATGTGGAAACTTTTATTTTGTAATTGTGTGCTGACTCATTTGTAATTATTTGAGTGTGGTATAAAGGAATGAATGTTTTACTTATTGTAATGGAGTGAGACATATTTGTAGCATGGTTGAATGTGAATGTAAGCATGAAGTGAAGAAAAGAACTAATGAAGTTGTGAAAGCGAAAGTGTGAAGGAAGACATGCGAAGTACAAAGATCTGATATTGAGATCTAGTGTAGCAGTGAGTGTAGTTTGGCACAGTGAAGGAGGTAACATATTTCATATTATTCTACTGAATAATCTTAAGGTCATTTGGACAATGTGTTTAGTGAACTTATCTTGAAGCTGTTTGGGCAGTGGGTCCTTCTGTCTTCCATAACTCTTAGCAAGGTTAGAATCTTTTAACAGGGATTCAAAATCTCCTAACAAGGATTCATATATACTGAATGTATTTCATAAGACTCATAATAGAGTCCATCCTTTCACAAGGAATATTCATATTAGTACATCTTTTGTGGGCATCATTCCCACTGGGGTTTACTTTTTGATCAAGAGGTTCCCTAGTCAACATATCTTGTGTTATTGTGTCATTGTGTATGAATATCTTTCTATGGTTGGTAATTATATTGCTTACATGGTTAAATGTTGTTGAAGTTGATAAAGGTTATAAATATCAGATAACTGATTCACCCCCCCCGTTATCTTGGTGGACTTTACTTTCTAACACTCATAGGCTCAAATTATGTTACAATCAACCTGCTTACACTATCTACTTCTTCACGAATCTTGCAGCCATTTATGCACACTGCAATTCATTGCAGAATTTGGTATTGAAATCGTTACATTTTAGAACGGTCTACCAGCCCAACTGTTGGTCAAGACATGCCATACAATCTACTAAATGATACCTTAGGGATGACACTGTACTCATTTTCATCTCACCATAGGGAAGACACCATAGGGAAATCACATATCGTAGGCCTCACCATACAATTCTTTACCACCTCCATATGGTAGTCTCACCGTACGGTGATCTACCTTCACCGAATGGTAACCTTGCCTCCATCGAATGATAGTCTCACCTCCACCGAATGGTAGTCTCATCATATTGTGAGACTTCCACACTTCTTTATTCCAACACAAGGTTCCTTGTGGTCCATTTGAGAACTATGATTCCAAATCCTTTTAAAAGAAACCCAACAAAATTGCATGTCTTCAAATTGGGATTTGGAGTTAATAATGAACTCAGAAAAAGTATTCCTTAAAAGAAACTCGAAAAGGCTAGAGGAGTTCCTAAAAGAGTATAGTGACTAGAAAAGGGTTCTAAAGATGATTAAACATAAATTATTAAAGTCCAAACACTAGCGAATCTAAAAGTATGCAAATCAAAATATCTGATAGGAAGTTCCATTGCTACCTAGAGCATGGTAGGAAACGATGAAATTTATTCAAGGTTGGAAAATTCTAAATCTTATTTGTGCCCAATAGATTCAAGTTGAAGACCACAAATGTGACTGAAGCATGAAAGAATTTTTGTGGAAGGTTAAAGGTCTAAAAGTTGAGGAACTTTGGAACATAACCTTTCCATGCCCAAAAGATGTAAAATTTCTAGGGTGAGGGATCTCAAAGAGGCATTAGATATCACAGATAACAGGAATACAAAATAGGAGGATTTGAAATTGATCCTTTTCTCAATAGTTGATCCAATGAAGTTCTATATAAGATAATAGAAATAAATGGTGCTCACCTAAAAGATGCCTCCTTGCCAATACTCATAGATGATCCATGTATGTAAACAACCATTGTCACATTGTAGAAATCAATCCCTTCCCAACACATTCTATGGGTCTGCTAATTGAATTGATACCAAGACTCATGTGCAGAAAATAAATAAGACTAAAGAGCATGTGGTTTGCAAACACGAGGCATCACCAAGGTAGAAATAAGGGCTTGAGGTCACCCAGACCAAGGATGGGTGTGAAAATTACTTTGTCACCATGGAAATAATGAATTTTTTTGGAAGAATAAAATTTGCAGATGCCTTCTTCATATCTACCTGACTGCTAACAAATTTGAAGAAGCATTGCAAAGAAAAGTCATCCACAGGAGCCCTTAATTACACTCAACATGGATTGAATATGAAGAAATGCGCTCAACTCCAGACTTCCTTCACATGGAAAAGTACATGCGAATGCAAAGGAGAGACAAAAAATTTTCTAGAAAACATCAAATTTTTACCAATCACAAAAGCTTTAGGCCCCATTTGTTTGCAAAATTGGAATTTGATTCAAAACCTAATCATCTCAAAATAAAGTTTTAAAATTCCAATTTTGTGTATTCGGAAGATAGTTTGGACCGTTTGGTTGACTCAGAAGATGATTGAGATAATCCATCTTCTGTGTTTCGTTGTGAATTTCAAAATTACAATTAGAAATTAGATTTTCACATTAGGGCCCTGCATATTTTCCTTGATGGAAATTGACCTATTTTCAACATTCATAGATCTCAGCTCCTTTCTCGAATGTTTTTGGACAAATGTATTCCTAATTCATAATGACTAGTAACATTCTGAAATGCAAGTGTTGAAAATATTTCAAAAGAAAAACAAGATTTCAAAAATTTAATTTTTCCCTAGAAAAAACATCTATGTGGATTTTAATTGAAGCAGAACAACTAATCGAAACCAATATGAAGCCAAAATAGAAAAAATTAAAACCTCGTAGAAGTGAATGGGTTTCCAGAACCAATAACCAAGATTTCCTTATGGCATGAATCTGTATGTACAGAAGATTATTAACGTAACTGCTTTAAATACATAAGTTCCAATGTTAGGACCGACATTACAAAGAAGTAATGAGGAAAGTAAAAAATAATTTTGAAAATGGCCCTGAGTTAGAAGCCATTGGGAATTTTACCAAATATGTGAAACTAATCAGATATCTAACCATATCAAACCATCCAGTGAAATATCTGAATGGACTAGAAGATTATTCTTCATTAGATCTGCAGCTCTTGAGAAATAAAATTTCCACTATATTCTTTGATTTATAGAAGGAAAATCAAATCTGCAGGATTTTGAAAATAAAAATTTCCAATAGAATCTTTGGCCCCAACTTATGTGCCAGATAATCACTGTGAAATGAACTTTTTCAATGCATTTTCATCAATGGTTTCAAAGATAATTTCTTCTTTGGTTGGGGACGACTGCCTCCTTTGCCCCTACGACTAGGCTCATTCCAAGTTTCAGACTGCAAACCAGTTCCCCAAAGCTCAGCAAGAGCTTGACACCCATGTCGGATGGGAGTGATTAATTAGGAATCAGATGTGCACAAGCGAGTGAAAAATTGAAGCCATTTCAAATGGTAAACCCAAAACCAGAATATGATTTCAAATTCTACCTATTGAGTGGGAAGATAGTGCCACCTGTTTCGATGCCTAAGCCAGATTTTGGTCCTCAAAACCTAAATTGAAAATATGTCTTCCAAACAGTGGATTTAACAAAAAAGTGAAAGTCCTGCCACCAATTTTGCCCCAATTCCAGCAAACAAACGGGGCCTTAATGCATACTTGAACCCTATCCCAAGAAGAGAGTCCATTGATCAATGTGAGTTCATCATAATTGAAATAAAGGAAATTTGTATCAAAGTTGTGGCCCATAAATTAAGCTCAGGGAATCACATACACATCCATCATTGATCAGATACCTAGTCACAACACTTCAGGAAGTCATTTGGTGGGCTTACTTTAAACTTACATTGTTGAAACATGTTTAATAGTCATCGTTGCACATCTTGAGCGCACACCTACAGTGATGAAGGAATGAAATGAGAAGATCCCCACACATATCTTTATGAGTTCCTAGAGTGGATTCTCCTCGATTTGGGAATAATGTGCATATTAGAGATGTTGTCCACTATAGACATTGAAACACGCTTAATGCAAAGACTTATAGAGTAAGGAAAAAGAAAATACACATCAACAGAAATTGGCAATAGAAGGAGGGCTCAACACACAAAGATTATAGAGATCTTCTACATCATGAATCAAAATGGTGCTTCTACATAGAGACATTGTATCAGTCTTACATCCTAATCTCAGCTTTGGAGAGAACCAAGAAGACATCATCACGGGATTGAACTCTCTCCTCTGGAAAGTTAAGAGAAGTCCAATTGAGTAAATGCGAGTGAGATTTGCATTAGAAGAAGAAGAAGAAGAGAAGGCTCAAAGGATTGAAGTAGTTGTTCAAAGAGAATTAGTCATTTAGAGGAATCAATAGCCTTGAGCACCTGTACGAAGAGATTAAAGTAGATTTCACATAGTGGAACACATTAATTCATTCTTGTTCGAGCTACACCGGAGAATCTTGAGATACACTCTGGGAGAAAAATAACTATAGGAACTAAAATTTGGTCCCAAGGTACATCAAATCCTATAATGGTGACATCATTAAGTACCCTCCTCAATTCATCGATACCTGAGTCACCATCTAACTTATACTCAACCAACTATCCCATAACAAGGGTGGGTAGTATCCAGTGCACATCCTCAAGTGTAACCATCATCTTGCCAGTGGGTAGATAGAAGGTATTGTAGGGGAGAGGGACCAATAGTCATGAGGGCTAACTTCATCAATATGTAACCGTTGCATGGAATATCGTAAGACCTTCAATTTTTTGTAGAAATGTAAAATGGACACTTAACTACCTATAACTAAGGTTTGAAGGTGTGGCTCATCATGCAACTCGTTAAAATAGCACACCTAGTTAAACGTGAACAAAAATTGGCTTTTTAAAGAGTCGACCAAAACTTAATCTAAAAACCTCTAGTAGTTGAATTTAAAAATATCATTTGTTATTAGTGGGTGATTGTATTTATGTACAAAATATAACCTATATGCAACTTAAATGGACCATATACCTATTAGTAATCATAAATATTTGTTATATGTAACTTTTAAATCCAACACAAAATGACCAATGCTTCAATACAAAAAAAATATTTGTTGTTATAAAAATAACCTATTATTATGTAAAATACAACTTATATCCAACACAAAGGGACCAATAGTTGAACACTAAAACTTTTTGACAATCTCACACATTTTATGAGAAAATACAAGGCATTTTATTGTGCTCACCTTTTATATTTGTGATAAAACAAATTGTTGATATGAAATACTCTAATGCATATACTTTGCTACCCCAATAGTTGTACACACAAGAATAGTATTTGTGCACTAAGATAACAATACTTGTTTAAGTGGGCATCTTATTTTATTAAATGAGCATATTATTTTGTAAGTGACACATATATGATAGATAGCTATGATATTTTATTTGAGACAAAAAGTTATCTATTTCACTTGTTAATGCTATTTTAATATAACATTTATAGGTTCTCATGTGTTCAAGTATTGATCCATTCTTTTATCAACAATTAGAATTTTTTTGATTTACATATAGATTATTTAATTATAATATATAGTAAAAATGTGGTGTAAGATTGGATAATATATTCACAAGAAGGTGATCGACTATTGGACCCCACACAACTACTGGTCCCTCTCCCCTACTCACTATGCCATCTCTTGGCCAAAGCTGTCAATAGTCCCCTATTAATTGTATGATGGGGAATATCAAGAAGAGAAGATAACTCACATGTGCTAATCACTATTCAATTAGCCAGAGACAATCTAGGAATCATGCTAAATGAACAAGGTTATTTCCCTCGTATTTGGAGTATATCTAGATCCTTCTAATCAAACACATCATATCATACACTCACTCATATAAAAATTGATCGAACATCTATTCTACCAATCAAATAACACACCATATCAGGTACTTATATCAATAAAAAATATCATGAATCACAAATCTACTCAGTTGAGATTACGATCAATCTCGTTGAGCATCATCAAATCACAAATCATCTAAAACAAATTGATCAAGTTGACACATTGACTAGACATTAAAAAAAAAATGACCTAGTATGCACTAACTTTCACATTGTAGGTGCCAAAATACCTAATATATGGGCTAAATAGGTAGAAACACTAAAACTATAGATCCAAATCACTAAAATATTTATTTCATGCACTATAAAGTCATATGTGCTAACATTCTTTTCGTATGTGCTAATCTAAATCATGGGTGTGCTAGAAAATAACCTACATGGGCTAGAAAACTAATAGTTCCATGTACTAGTTCATGTGTCAAAAATACTTACGTTCTTATTGCATGCACTAACAAACAAACCATTTGTATGCCCTAAAAGAAATGCAAAAATAAAAAATATTTGCAAAAATAGGAGAAAAATTGAAACAAAATGGCAAATGACATGATACATATTAGGGGTCTGGGTTTGTAATTGACTGGCATTTGAAAGTGTCAGACTCTCTCAAATCAATGCTTGACATAAGGAATCACCATAGTCACGATCTAGAATGTAGGAGGAGCACAATTTCTCACAAAGGAAATGTAAAAATGGGAGTGAAAATGACCCTTTTACCACTTTTAAACCCCATTTACCCTAAGGGTTCTTCGTGGGTACCTATGTTATTCTCCTTTTGTAGGCATTTTTTACCACTAGCACTTGCACCTAACAAAGGTGCAATGGTTACACCAATACAAATATATATCTAGTTTAATATACTGAGTATTGAAGGGGGAGTGGGGAAATCAAATGTAGTCTCCTCCTCCTCCTCCTCCTCCTCCTCCTCTTCTTCTTCTTCTTCTTCTTCTTCTACTTTGTCCTCGTCCTCATCCTCGTCCTCTTCTCTCTCTCTCTCTCTCATCATGCCTATGATTAGATGAGAATAAGTTCTATGTTCATTCAAGAGCAACTCATAATAGTTATTATGGGAAAATTATTTATGAAGGAGGTACATTAATCACTATGTCATATGAAAGATTAAAATTTGATGATATAATTCAAGGTCTTCCTAAAGTTGAAACATTGTCTAAAGCCCACTCAAATACTTTAATATTAGTTTTTTGGGGGAATTATAACTATAGTGCAAAAGAGCTACAGTTCACATAATATTTTGTATGGTCCAATAATATAAAATCCAAAGCATAAAGTTATATTATAGATGTCAGAGATATGTCACTGAAGTGAGAAGATATTTTACAAAAATGAGCAATGCCAACATTCACAAAAAAACCCACCAAGATAACCTCTGCGCTACCCCTAAAAATGATGGCATGGAAGATGACATGCATACTACTTTCATTGTTAAATTAGGAGCAATCTTAGAAAATCCTGACCTTAGGGAGTCAAAACGCATTAAAATGAATCAATGATTAAATAATTAAAACCCACACAACACTCCAAGTGGGTGTCCTAGTTTGGAGGGGTTTCTATGAGGCTCTGTTTGTTGAATAGCATAGTGGCATTCTCAATATTAAAAATTGAAAAAGAAAAGTAGTCTTCTTTTCGTCATTTCAAGAATAGATTCTTTGTTTGTAAAGTCTTCTTTTTCCACTAGGATTAAATGGTAGAGATTATGAGCAAGTAACCTAGCTCTCTTTATGTTTGTAAGATTCAATAGGAATTATCAAAACATAAAATTTCTATAGGGGTTTCAATCATTATTTGTTTGTTGAGAAATCCTTTTACACAATTTCAAAAGACTATTTCCCTATTGAATAATTATTTTGGTGCTACATGCTAGAAGAGGTTATGCGCACTTTTCCAGAACTATTATAATTTTTACTCATTACATCCTAGATTTTTTTGTGCTAGAAACAACTGCATGTACATTGAACAATTATTCTCAAGTTGCATCCTACAAACCGATGCATGTACACTTGAACACTTATTATCAAGTTGCATTCTGAACAATGAATAAAAAACATAAATGATTTACTCAAATTTTTATTTAATTTTTTCCCCATATAAAAAACTACCTTCCATGGTCCTTTCTACTCACTAAAATGACTTCATATTTGCATAGGTCATGCAATTTTTTTCCCCTTTTCCTTTAGTTTCATTCAATTGAATACTCATTTTATTTGCCAATTCAACAAATTGGAAACTCATAATATTTGGTGTGAAAATTGGTGGAATAGATCTTCACTGCATCAAATTGGTTAACAAAAGCTTTCAAATAAAATTTGTTTACTCTATGCATGGTTCTCACAGCTCTGGACATCAATATCTTTATTTTATTGATTTATAAGATTAGATTATGCATTTTATTTTCTTTAACATGAACAAGACGAAGATAATCTTTGAAGTCATTAGGTTAGTCCAACTCAAATCTAAAATCTCATATTATTGATTACTGTAAGTCAAATCTGATACAACCTAGTAAATAATTGCCTTCTTAGTTTTGATAAGTGAAGTGGCAAACCATAAATTTTTTGTCCCCTATAAAATGTTAATAATTAAATTAACAACTAATGGTGAAGAGAAGTTTTGAAGAAAGAGAGACAATTATTTTTAGAATAAAAATATTAATATCTATAATAATAAAATATTTGTTATTATCTCTGATAATGAGAAAAGGAGATCAAAATTTTAAAACTCTTTAAAATTTCCTTAACTTATTTTTCAGCTGGGACATCACAAAACAAAGAAAGTTGGGTACATGTCAGATACTTCAACAAATCTAAAAGATAAAATAACTAGAGCAACTCCATTAAGGGCAATGAAGTAAAAGGATGTTAACTTGTATAACTGAATGATGCATCCCACAAACCATTTTGGTCTAAAGGACATTAGAAATCATTATCATCAATAACTAATTGACTCTATTAAATTGGATTTGTACATTCATCTTCTATGCACATGTTATCTATGTTATGAACCTAAATGAGATTACCTGCATTTCTAAAATAATATTGGAACAACTTTGGCAGACAATTGATTCATCATTGTAAAAGAATGTACAAAACATCAATCCAAGACCCACTATAGTGCTAGGGAACATTTACCACAGAGATTTAGTCCTTTGAGAAAAAAAAAGAAGTATGTTTACTTATTTCTTAGGAGCTTCTAAGGAACAAACAATAACAATAGCTTTATTAGCAGCAACACTATATTTGAAAATAAATTGATGCACCAAAGGAATCCTGTATCCAAAAAAGAATTGTTCCCAAAAGGTAGAATAATGAATTATTTTTTCTTCTATGTGCTTCAGTGATGTTTTTGCTGAAGAGATACAAGTCTCAAATGTCACTTTCTTTAATGAATCATTTATTTTTCTACCACCTATATTGGACATCTTGGGCATAGTAGGGGTTATCACAATCGCACCATTAGGGCTTAAGAGAACCATAATATTACCCTTCGCATAAAGCATGCATTGTTCCCATACATGCCTCACTTCTACATCTTCTTTGCAAGAATCCAACTTAACATTGCATGAATTCAAATTTGAAGATTTCTCACTCTCAGATTTTAGTACTAGGGTTGAGATAATCTCACCAGGGGCTTCACATGTTCTACATGGCAAAAATTATAGCTTGTTGCCCTTTGATTTTGATGAAGTACTTGTAGAACTTGTCTTTAAACGTTTGGAAGAAGGAAAAGAATAGGGATCACTTACTTAAGATTTTTTGGGTCGGCCTTGAGGCATTGATGTATATTTAAGCCCCTTTGTCTGGTTGACTTCATCCCAACGACATTTCTTTCAGATTTGAAGTGGGACAAGATGAAACATTTTCATTATTCTTCGGCCAAGTGTTGTTACACTTGAAACAGAGCCGAAAGGAAACTACTATTTTGAAAGTGATACACGAAGAACATATATAGCAACTTGAAATAATCCTTTTTCAACAATAAAAAATAACCTACTTAAAAATGTAAAGCTTATTCTCCTCTAAAATAATAATAACCTAAAACAAACCCTTGCCATCAATAAGGGTGACAATGATGAAATTTTTTGTTCATTTTGTTGTGTTGTAGGTAAATGAACAACCAGATCACAAACGCAACACAAAAATTAAATAACTAAAAAATAAAACTTGCATGCATGATATCTTTATTTAACCACCAAAACCGACCAAGAAGCACACCGTTAAAATTGGCAAAGTGGCACAAGTTCTACTCTGTGGCTAAATCATGTAAACGATCCGCTCAACAATATTGCTTCTTCCTTCCTAACTACCCTCATCCATTATTGTGATGAATCTCTTACTCTCTAGTGGTTTTACAAGTATCAATCTGTGTGTGTGAATTTTGTACCTAGCTGTAGACACAACACTTCAGTAAAATATTAGAGGTTAGCAAAAGTCAAAATCATGCAGTGAAATGGAAACTAAACTAACCAGGCGATTTACTGCCTTCTAGTAGGCGCGAGTATGTATTCTCAGATTGGATTGAGATTAATGACCTTGACAACACCTAAATTTGACGACACCTAAATGAAGGATTTGAATGCAAAATCTAGATATGAATTAGATGCAAATTAATCTATATTTATGGTTTTCCTGTGCAATAAGAATGAACACTGATATGAATCTAATCTATATGAAAACTGATATGCTATGAATTGATCTAACAATGATATTCTAATTGATATGAATGCAAATTAACAATGAAAATCTCACAACAGCTTGGATTCACAAAGATGATTCTTCAGTCTCCAATTCGACAGCATGAGGATGCAATTTCGTGGATCTCAAATAAAGAGATGAAGCCTTGATTTTATATAAATCCAAGGCTTTGGAGGTGCATGGGAAAAGCCATAAATCACTCTTGATAAACTCAGGCTAATTTTTGAGTTATTAGGAATAAAAGATAATTAACTCACAAAAATCATGCAAAAGTAGGGTTTAACTCAAAATAATGTTCAGATCAAATTCCAACTCATCATCAGATGTTGAGTTTAATTTTAAAATTAATTGTTAATTTCTAGTTGCCCGCTTTTCTGATTGTGCATGATTTAATTATAAATTAATTTAAAAATAAACTGATTTATTCTCAACTTAACTGATTTTAAATTTAAAACAATTGATTTATGGGTTAATCAATTATTAAATCAAACTTTTATTCAAAAATAATATCATTAAATATGACAACTTGCTTTAATCAATTAATGATAGGAATTTTGATTTATTGTCAAATTTGAATAATAATAATTAGGAATAAATAAGATTAAATTCAATTTAATAATTCAGTGGCAGAATTAAATCTAAATAATTAAATATTTAGAATATTCAATTAATCAAACTTTCAGATAAATAAGGTTTATTGCCAAATAATCATTAAATTAAGATAATTAAGAATATTAAGAATATTGCTAGGAATATTCTCCGATGCAGAATTTAGGATAATCAATTACGGTACGATAATGTGTAGATGTGCCTTAGGTTAGGACTTTTGATGTCGATTTCATTCGAATTGAAGATGTAGAAGGTTAATGAACCTATAGCCCATTTTTGGGGTATTACATTTTGCCCCTCTTTGAATTAATGTGCGAAGCGCAGTGGTTCAAAGAATAGTTTGTGTATTATAAAGATGTATGAAACTGATTTGAAAGATGAACCAATTCTGAGATAGAAACCGATTGAAAGATTGGAAAAAGATGCCAACCCAAGTCCAGGATGACTAGGAATCAAGATGATGCTAGCTATATCAGCAATGAACCAGTGATTATGAAAAAGTGTCAAAAATGCCTGATTCTGAACCTTATGATTGCGAAGAAGTGAGTGACTGATTCCAGACTTGAATGTCCTTATATAAATCATATTGGTATCACATCCTGAACCCATCAGTTATGAAGAACCAACGAAATAACACTAATGAATTGATGGTTATGAAAAGCTAATACAGTTTACAAGATAGATTAGGATACCAGATTGATATTGATCTTGATGAATCTGATATGCCCCAAGTGATGATAGATTTTTCCCAAGCAACGAGGACTTTTGATGAATCAATAACTAGACGTGGTTGTTGTCTTGATTACTGAGAGAAAGATATTGATTTACAGATTTGATTGATGTGCAATACCATGCCCCCTTTGGGATGAAAATCAAAATCTGACAAGAAAAGTTAGCATTATAGTTTAGAAGCATGTTAATTGATTTGAGAAGTGGTTATACATGTTCAAGAATGTGTTCTACATCGTTTAGAGGTCTTGAAGACCAAGTTTGACTAGGTTAAACCATGAGTTGACCATAGTTGACTAAGTTGAAATTTTGATAGTTTGATGTAAGATAATCAATTAAGTTGAATTCTAGTTTTCTGTGATGATTGAAGGCTGATTATTCAAGTAGTTAATAATATGAATGATCTCAAATTTTGATTTTGATCCCAAAAAAGGATTCTACTTGTTGTTTCATTAGAGGAACCTTCATACAATACTCAGTCCTTGTGTCATGTTTAGCATTTTTGCTTTTGAAGAATTGTTTAAGTGTTCAAGCAATTTGTGAGATCATGCAAAGTGCAAAATGAAATGCAATCTAAGACCTAGGACCTAGTCACTGATCATGTGTCGGTCATTTTCATCATTGAATTTTTAGGTAACCAGATAAATCAATACAATGCCCACTAGTTATGAAGCTATAGACATATGAATATCGATTTGTATGTGCAGGAATCAATACAACACCCACTGGTTAGGAAACCATGGACATATGAATATTGATTTTATTTTTGGAATGTCAAATTAGATATAAGCACCAAGGCACAAACACCAGGATGACCTGAATATCATGTCCATTTTGATATAGCAATTTGTATAAGCATCAGAACATAAACATCGTGATGACTAGAATACGCCTTGCTTAACAAACACATCAAGTAGTCAAGAGATCATTCTAAATCTAGTGTGAATTACCCTTAGTGACCCTTTATCATTCACATCCATAGGCAAGATCACATTTCATAGTAGGAGAAAGAACTCACTCAAAAAGACAATAGTTAGATCAAATTTCCTTGAATTTTCTAGTATCAATGGTTGACATACTCATGGCCATCCAATTCGAGATAGAGGCTCTTACAGACGGACATCATTTCAATCAAAAATTTCCAAAGCTGTTAGATTTTCACATACAAGCAGAAAAAAAGAAAAGATTATGCCCCCAGTCATCACTCTCTAAATTATGTAAAAGACATCATCGAAGAGCTCGAAGAGACACAATGTGCAAAAATCTCAATGCGAATCAATAAGCATACAAGGAGATAAAATCATGAAGCACAGATTGTTTTCAGTTTATGTTTGATGTTTGATTGTTGTTGTAGATGCAAAATCCTTTCTGGAGACGAGACTGACTGACTGACTCGGATGAAGCTTCAAAGGACTCTAACTGGATATGATATGTCTAAGATATACTGGAGGCCATAGGATATGACATTGATTGCCCCCAAGTGTTAAGCATTGATAGGATATAGACACTTGAGTCGATTGGTGTACAGACCGACTTATTGAAAATAGGAATGCAGAAACAAACCAAGAGATATGCACAAACTAAAGCAAGACTGAAAGCTAGGAAAGACCAAGATTGTGCTGATAGATGGAGCATTTTAAAACAAGTGGCACCCATTTGCTGGGTTTTCACCATCTTGGCAGAGATTCTATTTTTGCTACCAAGGCGCCTGTTTCCAAGTTTTCACCAAGGCACTTTTTCTCTTTCTCATTTTTTTGTATTTTTCATTTTTCCAATTTTTTTGATATTTTTGATATTTTTAAATTTTTTTGTGAATCATCAAGGCACCTATTGCTAGGTTTTCACCAAGATGTTCATTTTTTTAGGACTTTTTCCAATTTTAAAGATTTTTTCAGGACATTTTACCATAGACTGAATGCCTTAGGCATAGAATTTCTTTAGATGGAGAACATTGATTGGTTCTCAGAGCTATTCTCCTTCAGTCATTGAGAGTTGATAGGAACTAGAGCCAAAAGTAGCAGTGATTACAAAGGGACCCAGCTAGTTGGGTTCAAACTTCCCCTTGCGCTCTCTATGTGATTGATTTTTAGGATTCTCTCTCAAGACTAGATCGGCAACCTGAAATTCTCTGTGTCTGACTTTCTTGTTGTAACCTCTAGACATTCTTTTATGATACACTCTGAGATGATCATATGCTACTTGTCTGCGCTCATCTAGTAGTTCAAGTTCTTGCAACCTAGACACTCTGTAGTCATCATCAGTTACTAGACCATGCATTTTGATTCTTAGTGATGGGATTTCAACCTCAATAGGCAGTACCGCTTTAGACCCATAAACTAAAGTGAAAGGTGTAGCCCCAATAGGCGTTCTAATACTTGTTCTGTAGGCCCAAAGAGCTGGATTGATCATGAGATTCCAGTCTCTTCCTATTTTATTAACTATTCGGTACAAGATTTTCAATAGATTCTTATTTGAAGCCTCTGCTTGTCCATTCCCTTGAGGATAGTAGATAGATGACCAATGTTGAGTGATCTTGAATTTGGCACATAAATCACCTAGGTCCTTATTTTTGAATTGTCCCCCATTATCTCTGATTATAGAATGTGGGATCCCATATCTGCATATGATGTAGTTCAAGATGAACATAGATATATGTTTCCCAATTGCTTGTGTTAAGGGGACTGCTTCTACCCATTTTGTGAAATAATCTGTAGCTGTGATTATATGGGTATGTCCATTAGAAGAGTGTGGATAGATAGAACCTATAAGATCAAAAGCCCATTGTTGAAAAGGCCATTATGTAGTAAAGGGAATTAGGTCTCTCCCTGGAGCATGAATCAATTTTCCATGAACTTGGCACTTTTGACAGTTCTTAGCAAATTTGATTGCATCCTTTTCCATTTCAGGCCAATAGTACCCAACCCTAATAAGTTTTTGAGCTAGTGTTAAACCGTTCCAGTGTGACCCACATATACCTTTGTGGACTTCTTCCAATGCACGTTGAGACTCTTCCCATTCTAAACATCTAAGTAGTGTACCATCTAGACCTCATTTGTACAAATTATTACCAATGATGACATATCAGGAGGTAGTGCGGATAAGGTTTCATTTCTCATACTGGTTAAAGGAATCAGGAATGATTTGGTCTTGGAGATAGGAAAAAAGGTTTTTGTATCTAGATGAATCATGACCAACAACAGTGCAGATCATGCAGGTTTTAGGGGAATCATATGCAGGATAAGATAGTGCTTCCACTAGGAACTCGTAGCATAGCTCATGTTTAGGCTATTGTAATAAAGTAGATAATGTTTCCATTGCATCATCACCCTTGTTCTCTATTCTAGGTATTTGATCAAATTTGATAGATATGAAATACTTCTTTAGATCATCTACCATTCACTTGTAAGGAATGAGCTTTTCATCTTTAGTTTGGTACACATCATTGACTTGATGGATAACAAGTTGTGAGTCTCCATGAATATGTATCTCTGTCACTCTCCACTCAATTGCTATTTTCATGCCATTAAGAAGGGCTTCATATTCAACAATATTGTTTGTGCAAGGAAACTTTAATTTGAATGCTTTGGGTATTGAGTATCCTTGAGGAGTTATGAACAATATGCCTACTCCGGATCCATTTTTTGTATAGGAGCCATCAAAGAATAATTGACATTCTCTAGAAGAAAGATGCATGATAGAAGAATCTGGAAATTCCATTTGCATAGGTGTATCATCAAAAAATGGTGCTTTAGCCAATTGATCAGCAATTACCTATCCTTTTATAGCTTTTCTCTCAACATATTCAATGTCAAATTCACTTAAAAGCATGAACCATTTGGCTAATCTACCTATGAGAACAACTTTTCTTAGTAGGTACTTTAGTGGATCAATTTTAGATACCAAATGTGTGTTATGAGATAACATGTAATGTCTCAGTTTCTGTGATGCAAAGATCACATCTAGACGAGCTTTCTCAATCATTGAATAGTTCTTCTCATATGCAACCAATGTTCTATTGATATAGTATATAGCTCTTTCCTGTTTGTTCTCATCATGTTGTGCTAGCAATGCCCCCAGTGATGTATCTGTTGTAGAGACATATAAGATCAATGGCTTCCCTTGAATAGGAGGCATCAAGATAGGAGGATTTGATAGATATTTCTTGGTATTCTCAAAGTTCTTCTCACATTCTTCATTCCATGCAAAGGTCACACCTTTATGTAATGTCTTTGTAAAAGGTTGTGATATGTCAGCAAGTTGTGATGTGAAACGCTTGATAGACTACACTCTCCCTTGTAATGTTCTCATTTGACTAATATTCTTGGGAGTTTGCATCTCCATTATAGCCTTTACTTTAGCTAGATCAACTTCAATTCCTTTCTTTGAAACTATGTATCCTAAGAGCTTTCCAGAAGTGACACCAAAGGCACACTTCTTAGGATTTAGTCTGAGACTAAATTTTTCCATTTTGTCTAGTATCTTGCTCAAGTCATTTATATGTTCAGCTTTGATCATAGATTTTTCTAAAGTATCATCAACATAATCCTCCATAGTTTGATGCATCATGTCATGAAAAATAGATGTCATCACTCTTTGATATGTAGCACCAGCATTCTTAAGCCTAAATGGCATGACATTCCAATAGAAGGTGCCCCATGCACATGTAAAAGAAATTTTCTCTTGATCCTCTGGAGAAAGTTTTATTTGATTATATCCATAAAAACTATCCATTAAGGAATACATCTTGAAACCCGCAGTCATGTCCACTATCATATCAATGTTAGGTAGTGGAAAATCATCCTTAGGGAATGCTTTGTTAACATCCCTAAAGTTTGTGCACACTCTAATTGATTTATCTGGTTTAGAAATAGGTACAATATTAGAGATCCATTCAGCATAGTCTATAACAAGGATGAATCCGGCTCTTAGTAGTTTCTCTAATTCAGCTTTTACCAAGAGTGCAACATGTGGATGCATCTTTCTCAACTTTTGCTTGATAGGTTTTACTCTGGGACCAATAGATAAATGGTGCATTACAAGATCAGGATCCAACCTTGGCATATCTGAATATTTCCATGTAAAATTGATTTTCTTTTCTATTAGGAATGTAGTAAATTTTTTCTTCTCTTCTTCTGATAAGGATTGTGCTACATGGATCAACTGTGATTCCTCTACTATTCCCAAGTTGATAGATTGAGTGGGCTCAATTAGAACTGGAGATCTGTCCTATAAATGACTTAGAAGGACATCAAATATCTCATCCTTAGGTGCCTTAGAGAGGTTTTCACCTTTAGATACATCTTTTATTTTTACTTTTGTAGGTTCTGAGACTGCCACAAAGTGGTTTTCACCCTCAGAACTCCTTTTCTTTTTATTCTTATTCTTATTTTTCTGACTAAGATACTTGATGTCTGACTCTATTATGCTGATGCTTAGTTCACTAATGGAAGTCCTCATAGGCTCAACTGCATTGAGGTAGCAAGCAAGGGCATAGTCATTTGGGAAGGTATAAATACCTTGGCTCATATTTGTGGAAGTTTGGTCAAGAAGGTCAGGATGTTGGATAGTCAACGTGGGCAAGGATTGGGAAATGGTGTTTACGGATATGGATCTATCATCATTGGCACTAACCTGATGCTCAAGTTTAAAAGTGATATTACAACATAAGACATTCGATTCGTGAATAGGGTCAATGTCATTGTGGGAATCCAATTCAGCCATAGGTGGATCAAACTCATTAAGTTCATTATTTCACTCTAGACTCACGTTGGGTTTAGGTGCATATTAGTGAATAATATCAACATGTTTTTCTATGATAAGCTCATCTTTTTCTAGAATGACTCCCCATTCATAGTCATTTGATTCATCTTCTAATTCAGGACCTCTAGGAAATCTTAGAACATGAGTAAAGTCAAGGTGAATACCCCCAAAAGGATTACCCTCAGTTTCTAATTTGAATTCATACTCATGGGAATCTGTCTCAGAATAACTACCACCTTCCTCTTTTTCTATTTGATTGTCTTCAAGATTAGCTAGTTCTTGTGGTGCAACTATCTCTTGTTCTATAGTAGGTTCTTGTGTTTCTACTACATTAACTCTTTTGATTGGATCATCTTCTGCATCAAGAAGGTCTTTGATTTCTTTAGGAAAACATTCATAGGGGATGAGCTCTAAGCTATTTGAATCACCATCTGATGATTTAGTTTCTTCCTTCTTAAGAAGAGCTTCTCCTGGTGCAATTTGTTCTATGACATGAGAACAATTACCTTTGAGGTGGAAGGATTTCTTCTTAAAGCCTAAACCAACAGTATCTTTGTTTTCCCTACCAGTATGTGAAATAGGTGCCATGAGACCTTTTCCTTTGACTCCTAGGGGTCCTTGACCTAGATATCCCATTTTAGCTATCAATTTATCTCTTGGACCATATGACTTAGAAGTGATTTTTGGTACTGTAGAGTCACTAGTTTGAACAACTTGGGATTCAGATTCATCTTTGTATAGCCATGCAAGCACAGCTTCATCCTCTTTAAACTCTTGCTTGGATACTTGTTTTTCCACAAAATTTATTTTATATGCTTCAAGAGGTTCTTTAAATTCTGGTTTGGACTATTTTAGAGTTTCTCCATAAGACTTAGGTGAGATAGGGAGAGATGTCAAAGATAAGACTGGCTCTATAGTATATTCTCCCATCCCATTTTATTTGATATTGACCTCTTTAGAAATGTCTTCCATCTTGGATGTTGAAGCAACGTTTCACTTCTAAGTGGAAGATTCTTTGTTATTAGGAACAAGTTTATTAGCACTTTCCTTCAATGCATTGCAAGTAGTAGATATGTCTGCTGGGATAGTAACCTCTACTCCTTCATAGGGAAACTTCAAGCATTGATGGTATGTAGAAGGAATAGCTTGCATTTCATGTACCCATGGTCTCCCTAGAAGGATTTTGTAAGCCAAAGGTAGATCAAGCACTTAACATGTACTATCTCTTATTATTGGACCTTCTCTAATAGGTAAGACAATGGTGCCTTTAGAAGATCTTTCTTGTTCATCATAGGCTTTTATAGTTATCTTCTTTCTAGGATCAATAGCCAATTCTGTAAATCCCAATTGTGTGATCAGGCTATAAGAACAAATGTTTAGGCCAGCACCCCCATCTATCAACACATGTTTGAATCTATGGTTTTGGATCAAGACCTCTATATGCAAAGGCTGGTTATGCGGGTGACTCAAGTTGTCATCTTTCTCTGAAAAGGAGATATATTGTGGAGATGTAAGATGTCCAACCATAGTCTGGAACCTATCTAAATCAAGGTCATCAGGAACATTGGATCTGAGCAAAGCTTTGTCTAGAATGGCTCTGTGAGCTAGAGATATTCAAAGCAACTCAAACATGGAGATCTTTGCATTAGTGTGTTGGAGTTAATGAACAATGCTATAAGATGTTGGCCTCGTATCCTTAGAATTGGAAGATTTAGAAGTAGTCTTCTATTTGGAAGTAGAGGAAAGATTGAAGGGCTTCTTAGGGACATTTGATGAATCTGGGTTTGTCCTTTTAGATGTGCCTAAGCTTGTGATCGAGTAACTGCGTTAGCTGAATGATGATCTCTATCTCTTCGCATAATTGTGATGACATTGCAACGTTCAGAGAGACATGGTTCAACCATATTGATAACAACATTATTTCCAGGGTAAGTGTATTATCTTAAAATAGAAGCACTTCCATGTTAAGAGTGTTTAGCCCTCTGAGTAAGTGGTTTAGGGTTATGATTGGCACCTTGATTGGACCTTTGCATGTATTTGGCTTTCTTACAGCTTTCCACTTCTTCTCTGCACTTGATTTCTTTATTCTAGGTGAAATTAGGGTTAAGGTCTTAGGGACTTTTCCTGATTCTTCCTCTTTCATGGCTCCATTTTCTAGGTAGGGTTTAGACACAAGACCTCCTAGTCCTTCATCATATCATTCTGAGGATTTTCTATCTATTCCTGGCACTGGGTCCTATTTAGACAACAATTTTCAAGTTTCTAGCACCCCTGGAACCCTTGTTGCAGAATATGGCCAAGTTAGGGTCTGAGGTCAATGTCGACCTTGACCCTGACCAGGTCAGGGTTGACCTCAACCTTGACCTTTTCCTGCCAGGATTTCAAATTTTTATTTGTCGGCAGTTTAGCTTTCGGATAATTATTTGTCTGCCTCTGGGTCGACTGTTTCGGGCTCCGAAATGGTAAATCCTTTAATTGCATTTAATCAAGGTATATTTTCTAAAGGGTAGGACCTAATTGGGATTTGATTCTCCAATGTGGCCCTTCTAGAGGAATGTATCCTAAATCACTATAAAAGGAGGCCTTCCTCTCTCATTTTCTTCATCTCTCAATCAAGTGTTCATGCTCAAGTTTTCTCAAGCTCTCAAGGTGTTCAAGAAAGCATTCATTCAAGCATTCAAGTCTTCTTCTCCATCCAAGTTCTCCATTGAAGATCAAGGATATAAGCATTCAAGCTATTGAAGGGATTTGGTTCAAGCATTCAAGATCTATCATTCAAACCCTGGATCTAGCCACCATGGTGGTGTGATCTTCCTTCAAGATCCTTTGTTCATCTTCAAGATCCATTTCATTGTTCCGTCAAGGTGGATTTCAAGCACATAATCATGGAGGTTTGATGATGTTATGTTCAAGCTTTCATATCTACCTACTTGATTACATTCCAAATACATTAGCATATCTATTGAATTGCATAGCTTCATTATTAGATTCATTTCTACTACTTGCTAGCATTCTCCATTTCAATTTCAATATTAAGGTTGAGTCCAAACTGGGGTTTGACCAAGGTAAACCCCCCAAACAAACAAACAAAACCATTTTTCTTGCAAGTACAGGTGTGGAATCTCAGATCTGAGAGAGAATTTAGATACCCTTTTCGGAAAACTTTTAGGATCTGCGAACAAAATCGGAGTCGGACTTCAGAATAAAAATGTGGTCTTTGACCTTTTAAAAGGTCAATGTTGACCTATATGAATTTGGAGAAAATATTTTTGGGTTTTGTAGATCTCGCAGTTTCATTTATGAATTTTAGGAATTAACAATTTTTTAGATCGTTTGATAGGGTTTTCAGCTGATTCTTTTTCAGAGGTAAGTACCTTTATCTCTTCATTTCAATATTACTCATCTATATTTACTTTCTATATCAATACAATTCAAATGTAAGTATAAGATATTGGTTTTGGGGTCTCTTTTATGTGCAAGCCATTGTTCTAGGACCCCATCCATATTTTATCCTTTACAATAAGCATAATTGACCTTTGCCCCCATATTAGGCTGAGAAGATGAAACTTCTTGACCATGTTTCAGAAATGGTTCTATGAATGTTGCATGATCGTTATTACTCTTATGATTGTCAATCGTGATGTCTCCATTATCAATATTGTCTTGTATGGGATGCTTCAAGCATAAGCAATTGTTAGTTTTATGACCCTTTCCATGATGGAAGTCATAGAATTCATTCTCTCTCCACCACTTTGGTTTAGGTTCAGGATCATATTGTCGCATCTTAGGCAGAGATATGATGTTGTTAGCTAATAGAGTTTTCATGGCTGATTCCAAAGATTCTCCAAGAGGAGTGAATTTTCATTTATTATCAGCAGACCAAGGTTTGTACTCTGTCTTCTTTTGAGATGACTTTGGTACCTTTTTTTCTAAAGCTTTGATGGCTTGGGTACCAATAGTTAGATTGAAAGTTGGTGCCTTAGGTGGGGCATGAAGAGCTCAACAATACCATCTGTGACGATGCCTTTATTATTGTTCCAATTTTTGTCCTTGTCTTTAGAACTGGATCCAGATTCGTACTTGTCTTTTTGAAGTGTGATGTCTCCTTTTTTCACAAGTACTTTTTCAATTTTGATCGCATTATCTACCATCTTATCAAAAGATGTATGATCTTGCATTTGTAAAGGGTAGTTAATTTTTGGAACAAGATTATTGATGAAGATTTCCAGTTTCTTAGTTTCTGGAATAGGTCTGGCATATAGAGAGAATTTCTTTCACCATCTTTTGAGGAATGTTAGGAATGGCTCTCCTGGATATTGCTTGAGATTGCAGATGTCAATCATGGTGACCAGATGTTGAATATTGTAGGAGTATTTCTGATAGAATAATCTGATCAACTCCTCAAAATTTTTGATAGTAGGAGGCAATCTAGAAAACTAATGAATGGCTGCTCCTCCCAGAGATCTAGGAAAGAGACGCATGAGATAGGTTGGTTCATGCATGAACTCCATGGATTGCATATAGAATTCTCTGACATGATCTTGAGGATTAGAGTGTCCATCATATTTATCATACTTCAGCAGTTCCACTCTTTTTGGGAATGGTGGCATGTACAAGTCTTTGTCAAATGGAAAAGGACATAGAGCCTCTATAGAGAACTCCTTGGGTTCCTTTTCTTTCTCAAGCTTGTTAAGTTTGACTTGCATGGCATGCATCTATTTCATCATACTCATAATAGGGGTTTCTTCCTCATGTGTAATAATATCTTCGACATTAAAGTTAGGAGGAAGTTTAGCTCCTTGATGAGCGAGTTCTAGAAAGTATGTTTCTCTGTCTTCCTTCAAGAAATGCCTCATCATTTTCTTGAATTCATTGTCATTTTTATATCGGGCAATTTCTTCAGTTGTGGGTTCTTGATCTGTACCATGTTGAGATTGAGCTCTTTGAGAGCCATGGTTCATCCCTACTTGAGACATGGTAGGAGTTTGAGGACTCCCTGGGATAGATCGAGGAGGGGTTTTTTGATTACCTCTATGAGTTGATGGAGGAGGTATGTAACTAGATTTCAATCAAAAATTGCCAAGACCGTTGTCTTCGTAAAGACCAAAATTGCAGAGTTTCTCAAGAGTTGGACCCTGGATAGTAGTCAAAGGTAGGGTATGAGATGTTTCTCCTAATTTATTATGTGAGGAAGCTCTAGTTTCTACCATTAACCTTGGGTGAAGCAAAAGAATAGGATGAAGACAACTCGAGAATGATTTGATTCAAGAAAATTAGATGATGCAACCTTGTCAAGATTATGATTGATTTGAAGATTAGCTTAGACGTGGATGAAGGATACTATGCCCTGGATGTATGCGTAGACACCCAAAAGATAGCGGACACGAGCTCACAACACTTAGTCTATTTTTGAAGATTGATTGAAGATTGATAAATTTGACAAGGTTTCGACACAACATGAAAATGACTCAAATCGATTAAACAAAAGGCTGAATCAGATTCAAAAGGCCACTTTTAGGAAAATGATTGGATTCTCAATAGCTACTTCCCTGTTCCTGACATAGTGATTTGTTCGACAGATTCTGGAAGTAGGCTGTAAAAGCTGAATATTTGGCAATTTTGACAACTTTCTGACACTATTTCAAAATTTCCCAAATGACTTTCTGCAGGCTCGTACGACAGTGGGTATGCTATAAAATGGAAATTGACAAACTCATACGACTGTTGCAAAACTTGCACGCTAATTGATAGCAGGGGTTTTTATTTTTTTTATTTTGACTGGTAGAAAAACTCATACGACATTGTACCTGACACTGTATGACACTTGGGTAGTTATGAAATGACAATTGGAAAAAATCATACAACTTTCTGACCTTCTACGATGACTTTTGACTCCAGAAAGAAATTTCACTTTAAATTTTACAAATTTAGGGTTTTCAATTTTGGATTTTTTGCAAATTGTATTGTTTAGATTTGAAGATTATACCAGATTCATTCATTTTTAGTAACCAAGTAGATAAACAAGAAAATAGAATAGCAAGCAAGTGATTTCAAGCATGTCTAAAAACAATGAACAAGGGAAAAAACAACCTTGCGCATGAACAATCAAGTGACTGAATTGTGCTAATCCCTAGGAGAGCTAATTTGTGTATGTTCCAAAAAGTTTTGCAATAACACACATATTCTTAAAAATAAAAATTTGGCCTCACTAGGGTTTTTAGTAATGGTCTGACTCTGTAGATTTTATGATCCAAGAGGGCAAAATCCAATCTCAGCGCACCAGGGTTTTGACACAATCTGAGAATTTAATCAATCAGGAGCTACTAGGGAGATCTGACAGCCCAACAAGAGACCACACCTATGAAGATTTCTTCCCCAAGGACATTTATATAGCGACTGTCACTACCATGGAGAGAATGGCTATTACCACTTGAGGTTCTATCGACGTGGTTGACCCAATTAAGGGAATGTCCACTACAGTTAACCCTCTCTAAAGGTGACTCACAAAAGATACCACATGGAGACTGGTTCCAGATTCAAGGATCTGAGTTTCTGATACTACCCAAAAATGGAGTAGAGCATAGTCCTCTAGCCTTTTCACTTTTAACCCAAACAAAGAAGACAGATAAAATTAGACACTAAGACTAAGATTATCTCACAAAGATCTATGATTTCAACCACTCGTGATCTATCAACCTCTCTGGAGAGAGAATGTATCAATCAAAATTTGAAGACATGAAAATCTAGTAGAACGTGAGACTCCTCTCAGTATCCTCTCTACCTACAAGGGTTCCTTTGTTGAGAAGAGTTTCACTGGAAACCCACTCTCTCAAGAGCCACAAATAGTGTTCATAGGGCCCATTTACTATGTGTAACAAAGATGTTGAAAAGCAAATCTATGTTCATTTTTTATAGCCCAAAATGAAATTTTTGATATAAAAGAAATAAAAGCTCACACAAGCTAGACACGTGATATGTTTGTTTTAACAAAATCGAAACGTTATTAGCTGAGAAGATTACCTGAATTCCTCACAATGCTCTTAGTAGATTTTTACCTATTTTTAGCAATTTTCACGCTTTTCCCAATCAAAATCAGCAGGAATCAATCATAAACAACAAATTTCAATTGTTAATGTTAGTTGTCAGTCCAAATCTAGAAATCAAATCTGGCAAAGAGTCTGAAAAAGTGAAATGACAATTGAAACCTAGCACTGAAACTCATACGATAGTGGGTCACCTTCCAGATGACAGTCTAGAAACTCGTACGATAATGGGTACCAGACCATATGACAATTGAGATTTCAAACGATAGTGGGTTTCTACTGGTATGATCCTCGACCAAATCAACTATCGTACGATAGTGGGTACAGTCTAGTATGAGTTTTGTCAGAAACTCATACAAAAATTATACAGATAGAAATTAAAAATCGTAGCTTTGGAACAGAAAATGACAAGAAGATGATAGAAATTGATAGAAATTGAAAGGAAACCCATTTCAGGGCCCCACAGTGGGTGCCAAAAATGTGTGTGAATTTTGTACCTAGTTGTAGACACAACACTTCAGTAAAACATTAGAGGTTAGCAAAAATCAAAATCATCTAGTGAAATGGAAACTAAACTAACAAGGTGATTTACTACCTTCTAGTAGGTGCGAGTATGTATTCTTAGATTGGACCGAGATCAGTGACCTTGATGACATCTAAATGAAGGATTTGAATGCAAAATCTAGATATGAATTAGATGCAAATTAATCTATATTTTTTGTTTTTCTGTGCAATAAGAATGAACAACAAATATATGAATCTAATCTATATGAAAATTGATATGCTATGAATTGATCTAACAATGATATTCTAATTGATATGAATGCAAATTAACAATGAAAATCTCACAACAGCTTGGATTCACAAAGATGATTCTTCAATCTCCAATTCGACAACATGAGGATGCAATTTTGTGGATCTCAAATGAAGAGCTGAAGCCTTGATTTTATAGAAATCTAGGGCTTTGGAGGTGCGTGGGAAAAGCCATAAATCACTCTTGATAAACTCAAGTTGATTTTTGAGTTATCAGGAATAAAAGATAATTAACTCACAAAAATCATGCAAAAGTAGGGTTTAACTCAAAATAGAGTTCAAATCAAATTCCAACTCATCATCAGATGTTGAGTTTAATTTTAAAATTGATTGTTAATTTCTAGTTGCATGCTTTTCTGATTGTGCATGATCTAATTATAAATTAATCTAAAAATAAAGTGATTTATTCTCAACTTAACTGATTTTAAATTTAAAACAATTGATTTATGGGTTAATCAATTATTAAATCAAACTCTTATTCAAAAATAATATCATTAAATATGACAACTTGCTTTAATCAATTAAATAAGAATTTAATCAATTAATGATAGGAATTTTGATTTATTGTCAAATTTGAATAATAATAATTAGGAATAAATAAGATTAAATTAAATTTAATAATTAAGTGGCAGAATTAAATCTAATTAATTAAATATTTAGAATATTCAATTAATCAAACTTTAGGATAAATAAGATTTATCAAAAAATAATCATTAAATTAAGATAATTAAGAATATTAAGAATATTGCTAGGAATATTCTCCGATGCAGAATTTAGGATAATCAATTACGATTCGATAATGTGCAGATGTGCCTTAGGTTAGGACTTTTGATGCCAATTTCGTTCGAATTGAAGATGTAGAAGGTTAATGAACCTACAACCCATTTTTGGGGTATTACACAATCAACACAACAAAATTTGTGATAGATGCACAATAGCCGCTTGATTCGTGTAGATGAATGGAACTTAAAGACAAGATAAGGACTTGTGATGTGATGGAAAATAAATGGGGAAGTATGGAAGGAACATTTAATGGATGTGGTGGTGTGAAAGGGATTTCATTGCAACCTCTTTTCTTGGCAACACACCTCTTTTCTGACATAGATGCATGACAGAAAGTTGTTGACTGATGGAAAAGTTGACCAAATTTTTTTTTCCGTATCAGACAATTTCGATAGTGGGTGATGCCCATAATAAAAATCCTATAGCCTTAATTAATTATTCAGACAATCAATTTTATCGGGAGATGAATTTAGTATTTTTTGAAATGCAATAACTGTTGTAAAAATTAAAAAAATTTAAAAAATAAGGAAAAATTGATCATTATTTCTTAAAATCATCCTAATTTTTCCTTGATTCATCTCTTGAGTTGGCATACATCCTAAATCAATGTTATATCAGACCTCTAGGACATATATTTTATCAGTGACAAAATTAATCATTTTTGTCTAACATTTTAACGACAGGGGCAACGAGTGAATTCTTTAAAACACATCAACAAATCTGTTGAGGACATTCGATGGTATTCTTTGAATCAATGCTTTTTCTCACACATCAATTCAAAGAGGGGAAAATATATACACATAAAAATTGGCTTGGTAATTTAATTAATTAAACACCCATTTAATAAAATATTTTCCTCTACTATATAGTTAAAACTAATTATTTAATTGTATGGTTCATATCTCCTAATATTCATCCACCCCCATTAAATCATTTAATCCTTCCATCTCAGTTTAATTCTACTTAATTCCTCAATTCCACCTCATCATTACCACCTCACCTTGTCACATGTGATTCTAATTTTCTATTTTTAATAAAGGGTATTTATCTTCAAAAATCTTGAGATGCCTTCTCCTAACCACAAAGGACACATGTCAAAAATAGTTTACACTCTTCAACCAAAATGCTTTCCATTTCTCCTCCTTGGACACATGCCCTCTATTCCAACTTCCATGCAATCTCTTGGGACACGTGTCTTCAATTTTTATCAAACAAACTAACACTTGTCACTTTATGTATTGTGTTGGTTCCTCAAAATGGACTTTATGATTTCAAAAGAAACCAATACATCTATAGTTTTTAAGGATGGGTTAGATCCAAATATTGAGTTCTAATATGATTGGACCAACTATAGGGACAAGACTGCCCTCTGCACTTCTGGCTCTGGAAGACCAAGGAGGGTACTCCTAATCCAGTAAAATAAACCTTACTTCAACAAACATAGATTAGATTTAAAATAAGAGATAGATGGTAAGAAAATGCTAAATGATAACCACTCATTTATTGATTCTCCATTACCATTAGATGGGACAGAACATGTGGGTCACAATACTTGAAATATTTTTGACTAATTTCTATCAATATTTTAGGAATACAATAAGAAACTCATCAGGCAATTATTTCTATAAACTAGCTCCACTTTTGGCCAGTGCCTTATCCATTGGGTGACATCTTCACTGTAGAATGAAACAACATAAATAATCTATTGAACTTTGATGACTTATATCCTTAGAAAATACTATCACCCTGTGATGATTCTAATAAGAGGACTCCTAAAATCCACACTACTTATTGATATCCTTATGTAAACTTCAAGAATTAGTGTTGTATATAAAGCTTATTTAATTTGATCTTTAGATCAAAGCTAAAGAATATCAACACATACATAGAGATAATCCATGCAATGAATCTGACAATTCACAACTTAAAGGAAGAGAACACCAAAGAGAGATATGAACATTGGATTTTATTCAAATATTCTATATCATCTCTATGTATACACAATACTTTAAAATGCAAACCATCTAAATATTTAGCTAAAAACTAGTAATACTTGATATTCTATAAAAAGGCTAGCCTAATACAGTCTACTGTATCCTAGACTTAGAACTTGTCAATCAAAATGCTCAAGTTCTAGTCCTTCTAAATGATCTTGTAAATCCTTTTATAGAATAAGGATTGCAAACAAGCTATGGATCACTTAGAAATAAAACAAAGATTACAAAGATAAGACAAAGGACACAAAGCACACCAAGATTGCACTCAGTTGCAGTTTTCAAAAGTGTAGGTTAATTTGAGCACCAAGTCTTCTGCAACAATTTCCAAAATTAGTTCTAACTCTGCCAGGTGTTGCCAAAATGTCCCAATCAGCCTCTTCCTGTCGAAATTCATTATTTTAAGATCCCCAAATAATACCCTTAGCCACCTTTCTCAAAGTATCAATCATTTGTATTTAACTGGTATGGAATTTCAGGAAAACAACTCTGATTCGGGCGACTACCTGATATCTTGTTCATCAATTCTTTACCTGCAACCATCCTTGGCAAATAACACTGATTCAATCTTGTCACTTCTGGTTCATTGACTCAAACCTTGGCAAAAACCTTTAAACAATTTTAAAAATTATGGCTGAACGGTTAACTGATTAGATTTTAAAACATGGTCATTGATCTTCATCCTTTCTCGACATATCGGATGGTCTTCACTATCTAGAAATAGTCAACTGAGCTTTGAAAAGTCTAACCACATCATCTATATTTGGTGACCAATTAGGAATAGGCAAATGTGCATGACCTAGCAATGAACCCACCTTTACCTTTTATCTAACCCGCAACAAGTCTTAACCACACTGGATATGGAGAATATGTGACTGAAGGAAATCTCCAAGTCACTGAATAATTTAACTAACCTTGGTTTGATCAGGAGATCATGTGAACAAAGCTTTCACATGATCTCTGAATATATCCTTAACCCTGGGTATCATCTAGAGAACAAGCGACTGACATCTAATTTCATTTACATCAACGGTCCACACTGAGTCTCCAAGTATTTTAGCTTAACTCACCCTTCATCATGAGAACATGCAGCTGAGGGAGTCGCTAAATCTCAGAACCTTTTACTTAACTTGGATCTTATCTAGAGATCACGTGAATGAAGCATTCACATGGTTGCTGAGTCTTTTCTTAACTTGAAGTTTAATTTGGAGATCTAGCACCAGCCGTTAGATCTTGATTGCATCGATAGAGCAAATTGAATCCTTAAAACCTTGTCTTAACTCAACCTAGATCATGAGATCACACAAACAAGGCATCTCCAAGTCATTGAATGTTTATCTTAACCACACTTTGATCAAGCAATCATGCGAACAAAACATTTGCGTGATCACTGAGCCTTTGCCTTAACTTGAGTCTCATCAGGAGAATTAGCGACCACCGCCCGATCATATCTTCATCAACAGTCTAGATCAATCTCCAATCCTTCTTGACCTTAACTCATGTTTGATCACAAGATCACGTGACTAAAGTATTTGCTAGATCTCAGAACATTTCTCTTAACCCCAGTTACATTTGGAGAATACGAGATAGCCTTCATTCACCAAGTCGCCAGATCTTTTACTTAATCCAGTCATATCTCAAGATTACACGTCGATCGTTGATCTTGTCCTTATCTTGTGGCTATCGCTAAATCAACAAGACTTAAAATTAACTTACCTTTAATCAAGCAATTCAACAACAAAGGGAAAATGTTGACTTGTCTTTAACTATGATTAGACCTGGAGATTACACAAATAAGGAAAACTCATAGTCGCTGAATATTTGGCTAACCCCTAGTTTGATTTGGAGAATAATTGCCCACCATCGGTCTTGATCTATATCTATGGTTGCCGCTAAATCTTTGAGCTCTTGACTTAACTCAAACTTGACTTGGAAAACATGTGGCTAAAGGCATTCGTCAAATCCCTCAATCTTTCGTTTGACCCTGGTTAGATCTTGAGAACATGTGAATAATGTTAATATGATTTCGAACAACAGAGAGGGGGGGTGAATCAGTTGTTCTCAAGTCCTGATGTATAAGACAACATCAAAAACTTTTACTTAAATCAAATCAAGCAACCAAAGCAAACTCGGTCACCACAGATTCAATAATAGAAACATATAACTCAACAGTCCACTACCTTGCTGTAACTAACTTGTAAAACACATAAATGTTCAAACCAAAACATTCACACAAGTATGACACCATGATTTATAGTGGAAACCCAATATGGGAAAAACCACTTTGTAACATGCTACTATTATTTTCACTCTTCTAAAGTGAGCTCGATTAAAAGCCAACCCTGTCAAAGGTTACAATACACACTGTCAAGTGTGACCTAGTTAAAGGATTTCAATCACCCTATTAAAAGTGAGACTGGTCAAAGGACTTACATACACTCCATTAGAATGCAACCTTGTTCAAAGGATTTAACATATGACTGTTAGGTCAACCTCTGTTAAAAGGATTTTGACTGTTACAATGGTTAGAAAGTAGTAGTACTATTGATCTGAAAACATACAACTCACTTTTCAAATATCAGAACCAATTCCATACATAAATGCTAGTTTACTGACTTTGAAACTTTGCCATCTCCATCTCTGATCTGCTCAAAACTTTCCTTCAAGCAATCACCACACTTTTCCTTTAGCCTTTTCGCTTATACAGTCAATAAAACTTATTGTTCTTCCAGAAAATCCTTCACCCATGCATACTCATACCTCATGCTTCAGTTCCCTTAATACTTTCCTCTGTTAGGTTAACTTTTCTTTTTCCGCTTAATCTCCTTCATAGATCTTAGGGTTATGTCAGATTCATTGAATCTACCCACTTCGTGTTGTTCATTTCCTCTTCTAGAATCATCTCAAATTTCATAAAGATTTACAATAAAACATTTTACAAAGCATTAAATGCTTCCATACAATCAATAAATAAAGTCAACACAGTTTACATAATCCAAGAATTGAAACAATGTCGTCTCCAAAATGAATTCTCTTCAAATATAAAATTGCTGATGCTCAGTCAATATTGTGATCATGCACTCGGTCTCCATGTAAAATGCTCGGTCACTACTAAAACTATTTCCTCGACAAATACTGTCATCCTCGGCAATTTACTGATACTCGGTCGACACTAGATTTTTCTCAGCATCCACTAACTTGGTCGACTTTGTCATAACTTGGCTTAAACATGATTTCTTCATTTTTGCTCGGTTAAGCCTACCAGTTTAGTCTTCAACTTTACTAAGATAAACAATACATTATCTCATCATTGTGCAACATAGTCAAGTACACTTTGTAGTATCAAGGTAACTCAACCTTTCCTTAGGTGCTATTGTTACCAACCTTGCCCCACTCTTCCTCAACAATTCAATAGATATGTACTTTCCTAAGTAGCAACAATCTTACCAATTAAGGTTTGACATCAATGACAATACAACAATTGTTTCAATTGCAGTTTCCAACAAATAAAGCATTTTATATATCTCTAGATGCTTTCTTAACCTTGAGTTTTATTCATAGAACACGCGAATGTCATTGATCACGATCAACATTGACGGTTCTCATTTAATCTTTGAAAGCTTCCTACCTTGACCAGATATCTAGAGAATCAACGATTGAAGGAAAAGTTAACTATTCGCCAGGTCACTAGATGTTAAGAACTTAGCCGCCAAGATCAGGAGAACATGTGAACACTCAGTCACTAGATCGTTGAATATAAGACTTAACTGCCCGAACAAGGAAATTAGACATGTGCAAAATGGGTACTTAAGTGGCCCGATAAAGTTATAAAGAAATAGATTTGGCT
Source organism: Chamaecyparis obtusa (assembly GCA_027943335.1). NCBI lineage: Eukaryota > Viridiplantae > Streptophyta > Pinopsida > Cupressales > Cupressaceae > Chamaecyparis > Chamaecyparis obtusa. The sequence goes on along the minus strand of BSBK01004264.1, from coordinate 732,671 downwards.
AGGGTTTTTCTGGACTTAGACAAATTTTGAAACCCTTATTCATGGAAAACACCTATTTCTCAGACCGTCAAACTGTAATATCTCATTGGTTTTTGCATTTCAACACATGCGATCTGAAATGGGGCTTGGTCACATCTTGAACTATCCATGGCTAAGGGTGCAAGCCATGAAACCTAATAGATCATCTTCGCAGATCATCAAAACAAGTTTTGAGGTGGGGCAAGGAAACTTTCTAGGGTTTTTCACAAGATAAGACCATTCTTCTTTAGATTTTGGCTATGACAGGAAAATGGGCTAATAGGTTGGAAGCAACATGACAATATTGGTTTCTCCACCTGAGAGCATCTTAGCCCTTCACTTGTAACAAGTCAAATCTTGACTATTGATTGGGGACACCTCACCTAATCCTTGGAAAAATCTATAAAAATAAGTCATTTAAAATGCTTAAATATCCACTATTCAAATCATTTGCATCAAACTTATTCCATTTTCATAGCTCATCATAGCATAGTTTTCAACATCATTCTAGAGTGTTTTTGCATCTTAGTTAGATCATTTCAATAGCATAAGCATGATAAATGACATTGGATATGAAGTCTAACTCTTTGTTTCATCTTATTGTCTTTATCTCTTCATCTTCTGTGGAAGACTATTGTATATATAAGGCAAAGCCCTATGTATGTAAGAAACTATAATAATAAATTATTTTTCTCTGTGTTCTAGTGGATGTAGCCAAATTGGTGAGTCATGTTAAAATATTGTGTCTTTGTATATTCTTGTGGTTCTCAATTTGCTTTAATTATTTTATAATTGGTATTAGAGCATGTAAGATCCAGAAGAGCAAGGCAGACGACAGTATTGGTGCCAAGATAGATATGAAGTCTTCTGAAAAGGAACTATATGCTTCCTTTCTAAATACTATTTTGAATCCATTTAGAAGAGCTTCTAGGAAAGTTATAGAACTCTCTATAGCATTGAAAGTACAATGAGCCCATCAACAACGAAGCAGTGAACCCTAATGAAGAACCCTACTACTCTTGAGCAATCTTGTTCATTCCACTGGTGGACTAGAGAGCTATAAACAAAAGAGAAAGAGTTGTGCATCCTTTTTGGAGAAGGGAAGTGATTACCAGTAACAAAATTTTCTTGAAGAGAATATGATCCTAGACAATTCTTCTGTTATTCCAAAGGAAACTATCTCTGGGGGAGGGAATTTAAAGCAATCATCTCCACATTCAATACACCTACATACATGAAGTCATTCATCAACCTCTTCCATCTTTTATAGCAACAAGAGAGTTGTATTGATAACCATATGTAGGTGTTATCTGGAAAGCGACGCTTCCATAGAGGATGTTTATAAAAATCAGAATGGGTAGGTCATCATCGAACCAAATTGAACAAGAAGATCTACACGATTGGCAAGTGAGATGAATAATCCCATATTGTAGTTACTATTTTTGACCAAATAGAGAAGAATATCACTCCAACGGGTGGTTTTCCTCACCATGGGAATTGTGTATAGAGGAGAACAAGGGTTGTGTTTCAAGAAATGATTTATGTCAAAGGTTTGGAGAAGGCTTGCGCTTTTAGTGACATTTTTGTTCGAGAGACAATGATAAGAAATGCAACTTCCAATTATGGGAAGGATTGTCTAGAAAAAAATGATCAAAGATGTGGATTTATTAATTTAGAAGAAAGAGAGGTGATTAGACGTTAGAGATGATTTAATCATAATTGATGTTGATGGTGTAAGAAGACACTCAAAGTAATGGCACACTAACACTATAGAAAAATAATTGGACATCATGTGTAGCAAAGAAATTGCCACTACTGTAAGAGGGGCTATTATTTTGGCCAAACTTTATGTTATCCCTGTGAGACATCGTTATTGGGGAAGAGATGGAGTTGAAATTTTTCAGGGCTAGGTGAACAGTTTTTTCTTTTGTTTGGGGACATAACTGGTTATTTTTTAAAGTATTTCATTCCATGTAGATGCCACTTGAGACAAAAAAATGAGTTGCATTATTCTGATTTTATATCATACTGGCTTGTAGATAGAGAGGGGACAACAAAGGGCCATAGTCATTAGTGGTGCCTTGTAATGTCCATGCACATTGGGAGTTACTAGATAGGAGTGTATCCCTCCACCTAATGTATGGATGAAAAGGGGAAAAGGTTCGTAGATGCTTGTTTTGGCCCTAATTCTCCAAATTATGGAGAAATTGCAGCTTTAGGTATAACTATTCAGTGTGATGTTTGGTATCATTTTTTTAGATTTTGTATTTGATACCATGAATAGTTTGGGGCTACACTGCAATTGGAGTTTTGATTTGGTAGTAAGATTTTTTTTGTCATGAGATGGTTCCCTCAATTTGATTGGAGATGTTTATTATTGTGCTATGGTTGGGCGCTCTTGATTCTAGATTGGATTGTTGGCAAGATATAGGTTCTCTTGACAATTTATGATCTTTGGAGCATGAGGTTTTGATTTGTGGAGATGTTAGATCAAGTTTTCATGTTGTGCTCCTAGGTAATGTAGACGTGTTGTGGGAGTTTTGACAATTGATCTTGTTAGTGCTCTTGGTATTGAGTACATTGGTGGATTAACCATGGAGGTTCTCTTGAAAACTAAGAGGCTTAGGTGAGGTTGCAGTTCTCTTGGGTTTAGAGAACATTTTTTGAGATGGTTTCTCTTTGGAAGTTTCAGCAAGAAGAACGAGGAGCCTACACCTGTGGATGAACACAAGTTCATTATGGACCTAGTGGAGATTGTTCTTGGAGAAGAGTCATTGTGACTTGGTGTATCCTAGAGGAGCATTCTCACCCCCCACTCTTGGTCTACTCGACAGATTTATCTTATTGTACATATGAGTTTATGAGATGGTTGAGATGGTTCCGATCTTTTTGTTTACAAGGGCTTACATCCATGGTGTATGGGTGTTGTAAATGCTCTCATTTAGGGAGGTAAATTAGATCATACTTAGAATAGCTGAGCACTTGGAAGTGTTGGTATAAGGATGAGTTATGGTTTGCATGGGTGTCCCTCCCAAGAGTTTTTTTGAGGTCATCTATTATTGTTGTCCTTAATTATTTTTTAACTACAATATGAGGCCTTTCCATGAGGACTTGGAAGATGTCATGTGAGATTTTGCAATGGGTTGGTTGTAGTTTGTGGATCATTTCAAGTTATTACCACACCCTTTATGTGTTGATTGGTAGGTTTGATTCAAATCTTGGTTGACATTTCTCATGCAACATATGAATTGCTATATAATGGTCTTCTATTTTTTTTGCACATCAAAGGTTTTTGGTGCATTTTGTTAGAGGATAGTATATTTGTTACATGGTTAGTTGTTGTATGGGCTAGTTATATGGCTATAAATCTACTGATGTTGGATCATTAGTTGGATGTGATTAGCACCTAGTCGTGGTTTCTATCCATCTATGGTGGTTGTCTATTGGCAATTTATTACCATGAGATTTCATTTTAAGGGGAAGCAGAGTTTAAGTGGGAGTTTGTTCAGATGTGATGTCACAACATGGGTCAAACTTCAATGGGAGATTGTTAGATATGAAGTCCGACTCTTCATTTTATCTTCTTGCCTTTGTCTCTTCATCTTCTTTGGAAGAGTGTTGTATATATATGAGGGCAAAGCCCTATGTATGTAAGCTACAATAATACTAAAAATCCTTCTTTTCTTTCTGGTGGATGTAGTCAAATTGGTGAACCATGTTAAAATCTTGTATCTTTGTATATTCTTTTAGTTCTCTTTCTCTTTAATTATTTTTACAAATGCTTACATCTTAGTTCAATCATAACTTCATTTAGATTTTATCTTGCATTGAATAGCATTAATTTCATCTCGATTCAAATATCATCTCTCCCATAATAACTTGCATTTACATAATGCACTTCATATAACTTGTTCTTTGAGTTGTCATCCATTTAAATGATCTTATGTGCTATTAAGAGAAATAAATAGATTAAATGGATCCTTGGAAATAGAGGACCATGAGACGGTTTTGAGGAACTTTTGTTTTACATTTGCTTAAATATCTTTTAGTTTTCAAGTTAAAGTCTCGTAGGTGTGTTGGTTTGATTCTCTTTGGGTGACCCACCATTCCGCCACATAGGGACATTACACTATTGTACATTTTTTTGTTCACTTATCATTCATCTTGCAATTGTGGAGTAACATTAGTGTACAATCCACGTGTGTGTATTGTCCACTTACGATGATGATATGGCAGTAGCAAGTGACCAAATATATATAATAAAAATACATAGTAGCTTCTCTGAAGATGCCCCATTGCGTGAAGAGAACGACATTATTCAACATCTCGTGAATGGCATGGGTTGTACGAAAGTGGCATCGATATCATAGCAAATAATATTGTTACACATTGTCATGCAGATGTTGAAGACCCGAGGTCCGCCTGCGAAGATGTACGGACCCTTCAAAATCATGACATTGAAATGGTGCAGGAATCTATACACATAATGTAGACGACCTATAGTTTATTAAAAGCCTTCTATAAAACATTACGAGAAATACAATATGCACAATTTTACAAAGTGGACAATTCAGCTGCATCAAAGGCCTCATTTTTTGGTTTATTGCAATGTGTTTGGCCACAGAAAAAACAAATGGACAATACCTAGCGTGTTTTCAATGTACAAATTAGACTTGTAATGTTAAATATGTAGAGCCAACATTGTGTTGGACATAATGATATATAGCAAGAGCGCTCTCAATGTACAAATTACAGTAACACATGTTGAATGTATGTGAAAGTATCCTTTTGTAAGAAATGTCAGTATAAACACGACATCTGATTTAGAATACACTATCATGTTATGCTTCCGCTAAAACTGAAATGCTAATTTGTTAGTAAAACCCTATCGCATTTTTCTTGGTACTATGATCTTGGTAAAATCAACTCATGTCCTTTTATTTTGGATCATACAATTGTATAGAAGACCATTTTAGTTTATGACTGCAAACTTTGGAAATGATAGGTTCATTTTTCTATGCCACATCAACAACTGACACAAAATCAAAAGGAACATAACCACTGAAGTTTGACATGCGGAAATAGTTAGTGTCTAAGTTTGAGTTGAATGTTTATAATATCGTAGCTATTTCCTCGTTGGTAATGAATGGGTGCAAGAAATGAACAATACCACTAAGCTATAGTTGAAGCATATTTCAATTCCATTGTTTAATCTTCTAACAATAGTGAGAAATTTCTTTCAAGAAGTAGTTAAGTATATAATTTAGAATCTTTGTAAATTCAGGTGGCCTGGTTTATTGTCAGCGTTTTCCTAAAGATGCCCACGATCAATTCATCAGCCACGCTAAAATTTATTTTGCACAGATTCAAAGACAACATTATCATTAGCGCAATGAAGATTCTCTAACAGTTAGAAATGATCCCATGAATGAATCTTATTCAAGGCTTCCATTTGAAGCCACCATTGGATGCCCTCCATAATGTCAAAATCGGTAAATTTGTTTGGGATTGAAAATGTTCCCTATCCATCATAGGCGAGTACAACGTTCTGGTGCTTTGCGGAGAACTTCAGAGGAAGCTCCACAAAACTATTAACAAATTCTTGACTAATGAGAAGCTAAGCACAGAATCCATTGGCTATATCCAGAGCATCCGTGAATTAGGAATGCACAAGTGGGAGGACTACAAGAGAGAATTACATCTTCAGGAGGAGATCGATAAAGTAATTCCCACCACTTGATGCTGCTTGTTCAAATTTCAAGATTATATAGGTAGAAAAGGAATTCATGAATTATCATCCCCAGTCCCTCTCATTCTCTATAATATTGGATTCAGTACGCAGACTGTTTTGAATGTGATGGCAAAGAAACTGGTCCACTTGAATCTAGAGGAGGATACAAAACAAATAATAACACTTAGGGCTCTTAGCGACTTCGAAGGAGCAATGGTAACCATCTCTATCAATATCACAGGCACTCCTTTGGAAAAGGGAATTAAGGTGAGTGCTCCATTTTTTTCAATCGTGAGTCGTCACAGAGATTTTTTGGAATTATATTTTCAATTTTGTCACGTTTTGGGATCACCTTGCAGGCTAGGAAAACTCTACATAATTTGATTAACAAGTGCATAATGATGAGGAAGGAGCATCGAGAAGCTGGTCCACAGTGATCTGTTGACTCAAATTTTGAATGAAACCACGTTTCCCATTCTAGAGGAAGTAGAGGATCAATTGAATAGGGACTTGTATTAATAATGGCCACGAGATCTAATCTTTCTTTAATTTGCAGCAGTAAACAGCGCTAAGAGCACAAAAAATGTTTTTTATATGACTTCTCTAGTTCATATTTTGGTGTTAAAAAAATTTAAATTTTTGTAAATGTTAATGTTCATAAACCTAGAATATCAGGCTACAAAAGTACATAGTATATTTATAGCAACTTTCTAAAGAGAATTTTTATTCATTACTTAGTAACAACAAGTCCCTGGATTTAGGGGATGAAATAGAGTCATTGAATTTATAATATGCCCAATCTTTGTTTTTAACGTGGATATTGGTAGAGTATACCGTCAAATATTGCATCCAAATTTGGAGATGGATTCTATCTGACAAAAAAGTCCTCTATTTAGTCTCCCTCTAGAATCCATCATAATGTTCAATTTTAATTATTCATTCTACTATGGTTGATTAAGTATCGATTGAATAAATATGTTTGTATCCAACAAGTAGGAAGTAAAGAATGTGTAATTTGTACATGTCATCTTTCATGAATAATCTATTTTAGCTTAAATATCATATATTTTCAGATTCTGACATATGTTTATTTTAGACGATACCTCAACCAAGAAGAATGAAAGAACTTTAGATTTCAAGTGAGCATCTAAGAGATAATGTTATTTTTTTAGAAAACAAACTAATGGTGTAACACACAAAACCAAATATATCAATTTCTAAGCTAGGGAAGAAGGATAAAAAATATCACAAATTATTCCTTTGATGATAAGTTCAAGAATTAATTTGAAAAAAAATCATAGATAACAATTTCAATCCATTCAATTATATGTACTCTTGCATTTGACTTTTATTACAAACACATGTTAAATGTAAAAAAGACATGTCATTTTCAATAACAAATATTTACTTATAATATTTTATATAGTGAAATTAAGAATCAAACAATAATAAATTATAATTAAATAATTAATATATTTATTGAAATAAAATTTAGAACTATTTTTTTTGCTCGATAATAAGGTGATTTTTTATTAATAATCAAAATAACATGTACCTGGAGTGGTGGCGGTTGATAATGGCACCTTCAAGCAAGAGACCTCGCAAGTTCATTCTGAAGGTGTTTCACGAGCTATGCCATCTCTTGATGTTGTTCTTCCTGCTCAAGATTTTGATAATGCTTGTGTTTGATTAGACCAACATAATTTGAGAGGTTATTTTGTGTGAAGAACCCCTCCTAAAAGCATGCTTAAATACTGGATTGCCAAAGCCTGGACTCCTCATGGAGTTCGACTGGACGGCATTCAAAACCTTACCAAAGGGTTTTTTTGTTTCAGTTTTCCAATCCTGTCCATGTCGAAGCTATCTTCTCTCATGGGTCATGGACTATTAGGTCTTCCCTCTTGCTTTTTCAGCGCTAGTCTTGAGACTTCACCGTCCTGAATGACAAAAAGCTTAGGGTGCCTGTGTCCAGGTCAAGTTTCCTAGACTTCCCTTGCCTTTTTGGCCTTTCATTCAAACCATTGTGCAAAAGTTTAGTAAAGTGATCTGTCTTGACCACAACCATTTTTTTAACATCGCCCTCAAAAGAGAGTCTGTGTTGAAGTTGATCTTTCTCAAGATCTTAAAGAAACCCTTGAGATTCAAGTGGGCAGTAATACCTTCACCCAAAAGGTGCTCTATCTGAATTTGCCAAACACATGCTATCGGTGCTAGTCGGCAGACCACAAGATCAAGGATTTCCCTCTGGCAGTTCCTAGAATCAAGTTGTCTCCAAAAGATTTAGGATCCCATCCTCAAGAGGGCCTGAAAAAGGAAGAGAAGAAGAACGAATGGACCATTGTGGGTCATAAGGGTAAGACTACACCGGCTTCAAAACCGTAGGATGGGCCTAAGGTTGCTAAAGGTGTTGACACTTCTCTTTCTGTTGGGCTACCAGAAAAGGCACCACTTGTTTCAAATCATGCTCAATAGGGGAGTAATGCAGATACTATTTCCCCCATACCTCCTTTGGTTCGCACACCGCAAGTGGCTTCAGCCATTTCTTCTTCATCTTTGCATAGCTCTTGCAACCCTTCTGGGTGTGCTTAGTGCGAAGAAGGAGAGTTGTCAAAAAAGAAGTGTCTCCTCTCTAATGAGGATCCTCATTCCGAGTTCTTGCACAACAATGTCTCCTTTCTTGGGGATTAGGATGAAATGCTTGAGATTTTCTCATGAATTACATCTCATGGAATGTGCGGGGTCTCATAGACCTTCCTAGAAAATACTCCATGACAAATGTTCGTTAATGAGTTTTTGGCTTGGACATCTTGTGTCTTCAAGAGGTGAAAATTATTGGTTTTATGCTTCAGGCTACATGTCGTGCTATCTGGTCTGATAGCCTTGTTCTTTCCTCTCAATATGAAGCTAGCCAAGGTGGAGTTGCTACTCTTATTTCTAATTGTTAGCATTCTTATCTGTTGGCAAAATGGTCAGTGCTCTCCTCGGGATTTGTGACATGGTTTAATAGCCTCTTGTGTCTTCTATAAGTCTAGTGGTTGTATCGGGCATTAACAGGTCGATCTTTTGGTGCAATGGCAACCACTACTTGTAACAAGTGGTATCAGAGCTTGGTCACAGGTTCGAATCCCATCAGGTAATGCTGAGGGGGAGATTGTTGGAAAAATGGTCGGCACTTCCCTCGAGATTTTTGACATGGTTTAACAGCCTCCTGTGTCTTCTATAAGTCTAGTGGTTGTATCGGGCATTAACAGGTCGATCTTTTGGTGCAACGACAGCCACTACTTGTAACATTAGCTTGTTAATCATGGCTCTAACCCCATGTAGAGAGTTGCATGGGCTATTTTTTCTATTGAGAATCATTCTTTTGGGATAGTCAATGTATATGCCCCCAATGATGTTGTTGAAAGATCATAGCTCTAGAGATGGCTTGTTGATTCTTTGCCACCCGCAACCTAGCTCTTATGTGGGGCCTTCAATATGGTTGAGATGGCTTCTAACAAAGAGCACCAGGGTTTTGTCTTTTCACTAGACAACTGGAGAAAGAGAGGCCTAGTTTTACATGCATAATAAATTGGGTCTTTTTTATCCCAATACTAGTTGCCGCCATTATAGCGATGTTTTACATACTTGGTCTAATTTTAGAGCTAGCTCTAACAGGGTTTTCAAAAGGCTTGATCATGTCATGATTTCGACACAATTTTTTTTAAACTTTTCTAAAAATCATAAATTACCAGTCAATTTGCTTATTGATGCAACTTTGTCAAATCATTTCCCCATTGCCTTTGGCATTGAATGGAAGACAGCTAAGGCACGACCTCCCAGAACTCAATGTTATCTCAACACTTCTTTGCTGAGTCACAAGCCTACTCTGACCCACATTCACCAGATGTGGAATTTACAACTATGCCCTCATCAACCTATTGGTTGGATTCAATGGTGGAATGATGCCATCACCCGTATTGCCAAATTTCTTTGCATTTATGGCAGGCAACTTGCTCATTTTTGCCAAAGATCTTATGAGGCCACCATTAAAGAGCTTTGTACTACCTTTGAAGCTCTAATTCTTGATCCTTTCAACTTGGATATGCAAATCCAGCTTGCTCAAATAAGGCACCAAAAATAAGTTGTAAACAATTATTCTACCAGAGGTGCTCAGATCAAGGCTCAACTTCACTAGTTAAAAGTGGGAGATCGAGATTCTAAGGAATTTTTATTGGCTCTTAGATCTCACCATATTGCCACTGGGATATAAAAAATTAAAGAAGGTCAGAACTTACTTATATCTAGCTTCCCGATATTTTGCAAGCCTTTGTCCAACATTATGAGTAGGTGTTCACTATGTAGGGAAATTATTTGGTGAGAGACTAAGTGCTTGTTGAATGTTTGGCAATTGTTCCTAGCCTTCTATTGGCTAGTCAACAATCTTTTTGCGATCAAATCCATACTCTCGCTGATCTTAAAGAGGCTTTTTTCTATGGTCGATGACAAGGCTCCTAGATGTGATGGTTTCCCTTGCAAATTTTACAAGGCCTTATGGGATGACATTGGCCCCGATCTCCATAATGTTTATTTGGAAGCCTTTCACTCCGATTCCTCTAGAATTAGCTCTAAAGGTTTTTCCATCAACCAGCAGTCCTCCCAGAATTGGATTTTACTTTCAATTCCCATTTTCCACCTTTTTCCTTTCACAACCACTTCCTTAACTCCCTGAACACAGTTCCTGATATAGGATCCATTTATGATATTGGGATCTTGGAAAAAATTTGCAAGAGATGTAGCATTGAAGAGATACTTTCTTTTCCATATGTGGTTCCATTCCCTCTCCTCCTCATACATTCTCCAAATTTTCTTAGCTAGCAAAGTTTTATTTAACTTACAGATAGGCTTGATACTAAGTCCACCCATTTTTTTGGATTTTCACAGTTGCTCCCAAGCAATCAGAGGTATTATCTTCCCTTCTTCAGTTCCTAACTAGATAAAATTCTTGTGAATTCTTTTCAAGACTTCCGTATATTTTGCTAGAATTTTGAACAGACTTAAGTCATAGACAAGGAGGTGTTGGAGACAACTTTTAAGTAATTGTACTTTTTGTTGGACTCACTCAGCAAATTACCTTTCCAAACAGCCATCTTGCTATTGAATTTTTCAATCAAGGATATCCAAAAGGAATCTGAATATTTGGGCCCCAAAGGCAAGCCCAAATAAGTCCCAGGTAGAGAAAAAATAACACATCCAAGAATTTTAGAAATCCTCAATTGTCTTTCAACCAGGGTGTTGATAAAAAAATAAAGAGTTTTTCTCCCGATTAATAAATTTCCCCGAGGTACTAGAATAAGTATTCAAGGCCAATTTAATATTTTTAGCTTCTTTAATGGTTGTTGCCCCCATAAGAATTGTGTCATCCATGAATTGTTCATGAGAGAAGGTTTGGGGATGAGATGCTGACTTTAACCCTTGGATAAATCCATTTCTGTTGAGTCTAAGAAATATCTCCCAAGTCATTCAGCCATGACAGCAAAGAGGATAGGAGAAATAGGGTCCCCTTGCCTTAGCCCCCTTAAAGGTTTGAAGAAGTTAGAAGAGGCTCCATTAACCATCAAAGTCATAGAAGGGGTGGAAATAAGCAGATGAATCAGATGGACAACTTTATTTCTGAAGCCTAAATGGAAGAAATGAACAATATCAACAATTAATTTAATTAATTCATTCCTTAGGACAAGAAAATATTAATAGAAAGAAATGCTAATAGTAAGAAATGTTAATAAAAACAATTAATTCAATTCCTTAGGTCACCTATGTAAGAGGAGAGAAATTCTAAAATAATAATAATTCCCAATGTTTTGTAAAATACTTATTTAGGTGTATAGATCAATTAGACATCAAACTCTCATTGATTTTGTAACATATAAACTTAAAAAATTCTATGGACATAATCCTTGCACCCCTTCCACTGCAAGTACCAATAAATAGCAATTGGAACATGGGTGGTAACTAACCCCATTCCCTCATTAATTTTATTTAATTAATGAATTAAAAACTCATAACATATTCTAAATTACTCTACCAAATGATTCAATTATTCTCCTATTTAGTGAAAATTGGTATATTTTGCATTTATTTATATTTTAAACCAATAGGCTTTTCCTCCATAGCGAGCTCGCGATTGTACCGTACATGCAATTTATTGTCTCACACTTCATACTTATCTCACACAAAACCGTCTTGTACCTAGTTTTCTCAACCGGTTTCACAGATTCTTATCTTCGTTGTATATAGTTTTGATTTCCTATAAATGTATAAATGTAAAGGATACATAAATTCTTTGTGTCAACATTGCAAATTGAAACGCGTGTGCAAGGAGTGCATCAAGACCATCAGATGGATAATTACATTCTAACTATGAGAATCCCCTAAAAAGAAAATTGTTTGAGGAATTCTGCAAGGAAGTCCACAAGAATATTGATTGCATTCCTACTCTGTTCCCTTTTGATGTTAGAAATCCCCGTCAATAATTTCTTTTTCTCAATGAGGAATACATTAACAACCATGTCCTTCAACAATATATCAACAAATTAGAGCTGCAGACGTTGCTCTGTGCCCATCTTGTAAAAAGCAACCACCAAGCTAGGTTGAGTTACTTGAGATATAAATTCCAGGCTGCAATCTATAAATTCTAAATTTTAGGAAGAATATTGTCATTGTATTAGAGAAGCATTTAAGTTATTTGTTGAGTGGGAAAACTCATTTGGGCATGCTGCCAATTAGGATCACATGCATAATTCCTTGGATGAATTGAATCATTTGCCCAAGTTGAGGCATGAAAACAAGTGTAAGATTTTTTTGGTTGAAAAAAATAGAGTGCACAGTCGGTTGTCATCACCGTACCTGGGGGAGTTACGTGTTGAAAAATTTCTTGCAAACCACTAGAGTTCTGGTTGTTGTGTTGTGTGATGAAGTCGAAAGCACTAAAAACATAATGGAGATTTTCCTTGCAATAGAAGATGAAATTTATCCCCTTCAACAAGTGCAGTAAGGTTGGGTGTAGGTTGGATGAAATTGAATACCAAGGTTCCATGTGTTTGCACAACATTAACAGGACAGGATACTACTGCTTCAAATCCACCATTAAATTCCCAAACCTATGTCTTCCCTTTTCTCATTTGTTCAATTTTCAGATTATTAATTTCTTCTAAACATTTTTATTTTAATTTCTTTCATTTGACTCTTACAAAAGAGAAATTACCATAGTATAGATGTTTTTGTATTTGACTGTGTAAAACGATAGTCGTATCCAACAACATCTCATGCTAGTTTTTTTTTTTTTGGTCTGGAACGATAATTTAATTTCAAATTTCAAGTGTATTTTTACAATGTTAAATCAAAATTCTCTGAAATTATTTGCTTTTTTCAATTAACCATAACTAAACTAGTTCATATCACGTCTATATGAGTGGCACAAGAGTGCCACACCAAAACACCAGTTAAACAATAGTCTAAATATAGAAGATGGTGCAATTTGATGGTGTATAGAAACCCCTGACAATAGCTAAATTAGATTGGAATATTAGCTTAAATTAGAGATCAAAATATTACACTACAGATTATTATGTGTCAAGTAACATAGGTAGCCTATTTATCTAATTCTTAATATAAAGAGTATTATTGATGAAGTTTAGTTTGTTGATTCTTGCATAATCATACTGATCTTCAGAACCATGTTTTCGTGTATCTCTCTTAAAGAAAATGGAGCAGGATTTGCAGGCTTCTGACTTGTTCCAGCTCGTTATTGGTTTTCAATGTTACCTTGACCAATACCTGCATTTATAACTCTACTCCACAGATATCAAATCTAACCAATGTTATGCAAGAAATTGTTTGTTTCAGCATTTTAAGATAAGAAATTAATAAAATAGTATTCTATAATTATGTTGCAAAAGAGGTAAGTACATTGGTAAAGCGCTTTTAAAAACTTTACACCATCTTAATGGAGGAGAGTATAATAGTAAATTAAAATCATTATACAAGCTCTTTTTTGTAATTTATACTAGCATTTTAGTTTCGATGAGGTGTAATGGTTACACCTATAGTAAGTTATGGTCTGGATAGTGTTGTTTCATTTCTAACAATTTTATTTATACATTTGAAAAAACAAAAGTTAAGTAACTTAGTGGTCAGACAATAATTATGATAAAGGATTTCCAAATTATTATTTCTAGGGTGATTCATTTGTCTTCCAACTTGCATTTAAATTCAAATTGTTTAAAGGATTGTAGTTCTTTTATAATAATAAACATAAAACCTCAAACTAAGAATTTATCATGTGTCAAAGAAGACTCAATTTTAAATAATTAATTATCTACAAAACATATTTTAATTAAAATATAAAATTAAACTATAAAAGGACATCAACATCTTTTTAAATAAGGATAATAGCTCAAAGCGTAAATTATAATTTTTCAATAACAAATAGATTTAAGTAGGTCTTATAAGTTTCTCTATTAAATAGATATAATTATTAAAATAAAAATTAATATAATCAAGAACAATTTTAACTCCTAATTAACATTCTTGGGTAGACATCACTATCATACAATTTATTTATTAGATTGGAAGGAGTAGATAATTTGATTGAATAGTAAATGAAGAAAAGCTCTCATTAGGTTGTAATAAAATTTTCTATCTAAAAAGAATTTTTTTGGTTTTATATGCCTTTGGTTATAGGTACTATTGTGGACTACACATTACCATGTACTACTTGATGAGAACAAGTCTGGTAAAAATGATATTGAAATTCTTATTTGTTTGGTAAAGAGGATTTTCAAACTATTGTTCATGTGTTGTTATTTGTGTAAGAATCAATGTATTTTTCCCTCGTTACTTGCAACACTATTTCTATTGTAGTGAATAAGTTTATTGTACTATATATTTGTCACATATATCAAAGAAGTATCACAACAATATCTAGAGGAAAGTTTAGACTCCTTAAAAGCTTTTGAAGTAATACATTGAATTTTGCCTCCTAAGTATTTCTATTGAATTTTGATTATGAAAGTCATGATTATGATGTATATGCTTGAATTGCATAAAATGGCTTCAAAAACTTTGCTCATCCAACTACCACACGAATGCAACAAATCTTAAAATCCAACTTTTTGAAATCTACCATGGTGACAACTAGAAAAGATGGTTCCTCATATATTTTGGTCAATCCATCAATGAGATTCAGGTTAGAAAACCTATGGAATTTGGATACTTGCATCAATCAAAGCATTACAACTTTCGTTTAATAGATAACAAAAATTTTATACTTAACTTCATTTTAATATTGTATTTTCAATTAAATTATGTCTTTAATTTCTTATCGGTTTATCTATTAGATCTCTTATAAGAGCAAGTGCTAGTTATATTGTCTCACACATGCCCTTGTTGATACACGTTTGGAAAGTCTAGTCAATATAATATTGTGAGATAATTTGACCGCTTCCCCTATACAAAAATGAATTAAAATACTATAGATTTTCTCAACAAATGATTTAATTCTTCCTTCTATATTGAAAATTTGTATAGATAATGCTCGTTTCACATCTCTCTACTTTTTATATCCCACGAGCGCACTTGTTGGCACTACAAATCTGGCAAGTCTACTCTATAGTCTAGAGTAATGTGAGTCCCCATTACTTTGATTTAATAAATGACTGGTTGCTGCTCTTCTTCATTGCAAAATTGTATAAAAAATGCTCATTGTATTTTTAATTCTACTTCTCTATGTCGCATGTTACACGCCCTTGTTGACACGGCAAGACTGATGAGTCCAGTCAACAAATTATCTTATATTAAGTTATATAGAAATTGCTTATATCGTAGATTCGTATGTCTTACGGTTGCCTTTGTTTACACGGCTAGTCTAGTCAACTATATCTTCTCATATTCCTTTCAAACGTCTCTTTCTTCCCTCATTTTCACGGTGTTTCGCAGCAACTCCACTTTCCTTCCCATGAAACATCTCTTGACCCCACTCAACAGCTTCTTCTTTATTTATACTACCTACGTACTTGCTCTCTCCTTACCAAGACACTCCATGGCGCCAGTGATGAAGTTATTTTTGTTGGGTTTTATTCCCCTGCTTCTGCTGCGGATGTTTCCACAGCGAGAGGGAAGCCCTTCTTCGCATTAGAGCCGCCTTACAGAACTCTTCTCATCCATCTTTCTTTCCTTTTGTGCATCCGTGGGAGAATGGAACAGATTGTTGCGGCTGGGACGGCATATCCTGCAATAACGCCACGCATCATGTAGTCAGTGTTAGTCTGCGCTTTCTTAATATTCTAGAGCGTCCGGTGGAAGGAGGCATCATATGGCAGAGCTTGTGCTCCCTCATTTTTGTTGAAACCGTAGATCTCTCTTCCAATGGAATATCAGGTACCCTTCCTCCCTGTTTGGGAAACCTCTCTTCTCTCACATACCTGGATTTAAGGTTTAATATGTTGAATGGGAGCATTCCAAGCATGCCTTCTCTCACACACCTGTATTTAAGTGTTAATATGTTGAGTGGGAACATTACACCCTCCCTTACAAATATGTCTTCCCTCACACACCTGTATTTAAGCAATAATATGTTGAGTGGGAATATTCCACTCTCCCTTACAAACATGTCTTCTCTTGAAGTGCTTAGCTTAAATAATAACAACTTGGAAGGTCAAACTGTCCTCAGTGCTACTTGTATGCTCGCAAGACTTAGTAAGCTTGATCTTGGTTGCAACCAGCTAAATGGAAGCATACCATCTTGTCTGGGTACTCTGTCTTCTCTAGCTTACCTAGATCTTTCTAACAACCACTTTAGTGGTAATATCCTAGATTCCTTGGGTGGTCTCTCTTCTTTAACTTCCCTACTTCTTTCTAACAATCATTTGAGTGGTAATATCCCAGATTCCTTGGGGGGTCTCTTTTCACTTGACTACTTGGATCTGTCTTACAGCCAGCTTAATGGATCTCTTCCCTCATTTTCAAGGCTCTCCTCCCTTTACTACCTAAACACTGAGGGAAATGCATTCGCGTCCTCAGCGCTACTGTCTTCACTTCAAACTCTCTATCTCACATTAAACGGTCATCAGATAATTGTAGGGGAGGATGGATTGAATCCACTCCTCAAACCAAAAATACAAACACAGATTTAGAAGATACACAGATATTATAAATGTGCTACGGCACATAAACCATTTTTATTGCTTGCATGAAACACAATTACAAAATGCCTTTTTTAGAAGGCTTAGAAGTTACATAGAAAACTCTAGAATATTTTCTCGTACTGGACATACATTTCTAGAACATTCTAAATATAATATTAGAAACTTTACCTAATCCCTAATCCAGCTGGAGGCCTCTAGAGAAATTTCTGGAAACCCTTCTAGAAGGTGTAAATTTCCAGAAACTACTAAATAATTACTATTCTGGAAAATTTCATCTTAACCCGCAAAGTTGTTGGTAGAAATTACTAGAATCTTCTAACACTCCCCCCTAATTTCTACCACTAATTACATCAAAATCTATAATTATACATCAAGATCTTATTCCCTGAATTTTGTCCACGAATGCTGCGGCATTCAAATTCTTTTTTTCTCTTCCCTCTTGTCTTCTCTTACTATCAACATCCTTTCATTTTGCTGATGCCAATGCCTTTCTTTTGCCTTATTCCAAAATGTCATTTTTCATATCTATTGATGCCTTTGTCTTTGTCCAACTGCTGCGACAGTTCTTCAAAACCTGGATCTGGAACTTCCTGGAATCTTTCCATCTATAGATGTCTTGCCATAAATATTTTTTTATGTCTTTACTTTTGCTATAATTTCCATTTCCATTAGCTTTCACATGTGAATTTTTATACTTGAACAAATTCTTGATCATACCTGTAATTTTTTGCCAACTTGATCCGTAGCTCCATCCACAATCCATTTTCATGTAACCTTTCGTAGAAGCATTCTTTGATACTTTATTCCAACATGTCTTTTCACAATGACTCTTCAAACCGCAAATACTGCAAGGATGTAGATCCCAACATCTATCCTCTGTATGCCCTTTCCTATTACAATGCGAACACTGCATAGACTTCATTCCTTTAGTTGATTCACTTGTACCTGTATGCATATTTCCATTGTCTGTAGCATATCCAAGACCTTCATATTTTGGCCTAATTTTAAGCTCAATTATATTCCTCATTCCTTGCTCATTCTTTCCTAGTCCTTTACCCTTGTATCCCATTCTTTTCATAATCTTCAAACCAATGTTGCCATCAAAACAACTAGTGTCTTTTTCATTATCATTACAACTTATATTTTCATCATCACACTCTTTTTTACAAATAACTTCAGCAAAATCACACTTCTCAATTGACAAATTCAAATCCTCTGTACTACATGAAACATCATGCACTAATTTATTTTCCTTTAAACATTCATTCTCTTCTGTTAGTTTTGTGATTTCCTTCTTGTATGTATTATTCTCTTCTTCTAGCTTCTTCATTTTTTCCTCTAAATCGTCATTTATTTTCTTAGTATCATCAAACAACTTTAACTTTTTTTCTAGCTCTTCATTTTTCTTTTCAGCTTTGTCTAATTCGTCATAAAAAACACAAATTCTTTCTTGAAGTTTACATTTTTCTGCTAACCCCTCTCTTATGTGCGTAGCCATTTCTTTTCTTAATTTTGCCAATTCCTCCTCCAAAAGACCTTTTTCACATATTAAATTTGTATTTTCTCTCTTCACCCTTATTAATTCTTCTTCTAAATTATTTGATTTTTCTTTCTTAACTCTACTAGCTTTTATTAATTCTTCTTCTAAATTATTTGATTTTTCTTTCTTAACTCTACCAGCTTTTCCCATTAGGATTAAATTATTGAACTCACTTTAACAACTCAGGCACTTCTCAAATTTTTAGAACTCAAATAAACATCCAACCCAGCACACTTAAAGAACCAGAAAACTCTAGAATGTTCAATTTATGACTATCCTTGAACAACTTCTTGAACTGATAATCTTATCTTTGATAAAAACACATTTAAATAATCAAAATTACCTTGCATTCTTTAGGAAGCGCCTTCACATTTGCCTTCAGTGGTATCCATAATTTCTTCTTGCCTCTTCTATATGGTTCAGGAAACAATGAACTCTTTGTGCCTTGCTCAACAGCTATTATCTCTTCCAGCCTTTTCTAAAAATTCTTCCTTTCAATTGTAATTTTTTTTTCAATCAACACTACACTCTCATTTACAATTTTTCTATCTTTGGCAGCAAACAGTGATCAATTCTTTCACAACCTCACATAATTTTTAACACACATAATTAATCAGCACCACCTCAGAATGCTGCAACAAAATACTATCAATCTGGCTGGCTATCTTTTCCTCTTTACCGATTTTTATTTTTTAATGCCCACGATCAATTTCCGGCAGTTGTGCATGCTTTAGCAACTTCTTTTCTTATTCGTGCAACCTCTGTAATCTCTTAACTCATTGAATGGCAGCCTTCTACAACTTTGAACACTCTAGAAATGGAAAACTTCTCCAGATTCTTCTAACCGTGCACACGCAGACAAAAGATTAGCACCTAAGACCTCACAAGATCTGTTATAACATACCTATCTCACTCAGCTTCACACTCAGCAATTACAGAGCTTGCCCTGGCTCTGATACCAATTTTGTAGGGGAGGATGGATTAAATCCACTCCTCAAACCAAAAATACAAACACAGATTTAGAAGATACACAGATATTATAAATGTGCTACGGCACATAAACCATTTTTATTTCTTGCATGAAACACAATTACAAAATGCCTTTTTTAGAAGGCTTAGAAGTTACATAGAAAACTCTAGAATATTTTCTCGTACTGGACATACATTTCTAGAACATTCTAAATATAATATTAGAAACTTTACCTAATCCCTAATCCAGCTGGAGGCCTCTAGAGAAATTTCTGGAAACCCTTCTAGAAGGTGTAAATTTCCAGAAACTACTAAATAATTACTATTCTGGAAAATTTCATCTTAACCCGCAAAGTTGTTGGTAGAAATTACTAGAATCTTCTAACAATAATTTCAGAGAATCTCTTTCAGAACTAATTTCAGAGGATCTCTTTTAGAACCTTACTAAATTAGTGGAACTGTCCCTATCCGATTGTGTACTTAATATCAGTGCTACCTGGATTCCCCCATTCCAGTTGTCTATCTTACATATCACATCATGTAAGATAGATGGTCAAATCCCTTCATGGATTTCGACTCAGTTCTCACTGATAGATTTGCAATTAGCTAGCAATAATCTTGTTGGAGAAATTCCCTCTTGGTTGATGGACATGAGTCTACAGAGCATCAATCTCACAACAAATCATTTGCAAGGTCACCTTTTACTAAACACTTCGGCTCAAAAATACTTGCATGCCTTGGATGTGTCTCACAATGCACTAAGCGGACAACTACCATCAATTTGGCTTCCTGGTATAAAAATATTGTTACTCAACCACAATCTCCTGACCGGAAATATCTCTCCAAGCTTGCAATTTAGTCATTTGCTAGAGATGTTAGATTTTGCAAATAATCAGCTCAATGGAATGATTCCTCAAAGCTTAGCCAATTGTTCTGAGCTTCAAATGTTGAATTTGGGGGATAATGATCTGGTGGGAATGATTCCGTGTGAACTTGGTAAGCTAACAAAACTATAGTCACTAGTGATAAAGAATAACCAGCTAAATGGATCATTCCCTCCCTCCATATCAAACTGCACAGAATTATATTTTCTAGATGTTGGAGAAAACTTATTGAAAGGCCACATTCCAAGATCAATCGGAAACCTTTCAAAGCTAAAAGTGTTAGCAATGAGAAAGAATAATTTTGAAGGTAGTATTCCTGCTGAAATCGACGACCTAAAGCAACTCCAGATCTTGGACCTTTCTTCAAATCGCCTATCCATGTCTATACCACGTAGCATCTTCAATTTACAAGCAATGATGACAGAGCCACACAAAGAATTTAGCATGATTCAGTTTGGAAACAATAACAGGGTATTTGCTGCGGCACCACTGTCAAACTCAGTGCACTTATCTTATGCGTATAAGAATGGGTTGAATATGTATTCCAAAGGAAGAGATGAGAACTACACATATATTTTCCCCAACATGGTATCTATAGAGCTTTCAAACAATCAATTGGTTGGGGATATTCCTTCTGATTTGGGAAAGCTGAATGGATTGAAGTTGCTCAATCTTTCTATAAATAATTTGAATGGTACTATTTCATATAGTATTGCAAATATGACTTAGCTAGAGACATTGGATTTGTCTATGAATCATTTATCTGGATCAATTCCTCCAAATCTAGATTCTTTGAGTTATTTGGGAGCCCTCAATTTTTCCAATAATAATCTTTCAGATAGTATATCACAAGGAAGTCATATGACAACATTTAAGCAATCATCTTATTTAGGGAACCCAAATTTGTGGGGATGTCCACTACCAAAGAAATGTTTTTGGCCAGAATTTGTTCCAGCTCCTCTTGTTTCTACATCTATTAATGAAGAAGAGCAAAGCGAGGAAAATGTGTGGTATGTGATTGGATTGGGACTGTCATATGGAGCAGGGTTTGCAACAATGGTTTCAATTATTGTTTTAAGAAAAAAGTGGGGGCATAAATACTTCCAAGGAGTTGATTTGGTCTTGAAATTTACTTTTCCATGGCTTCCCAATTTGACATTGTGAGATTCTATTTGTTTTGTTGAGGTGAGTTGATATAATGATATTATAATTTTTTTGAAGCTCTTTTAATTTATCATTTTAAAGAAGTTAACTTTTTTTCTATTTTTGTGTTTTTACAGATCTTGGAGTTATTGTAAGCAACAATAATGTTTTGTTTCTTATTTGGTATTTTGAGTAGAGACCATCTTTTGTATCTATTAAAACTACCATTATTATTTCAAATTATTGATAAATTTTATATTTTTCACTTCTATTATATTTTTTAAGATTATATTAGACAATTTTTATGCAAGACTTTAAAAAGACTATATTTTGATAAAAAATATATGGTTGTATTGACATTATTTTCATTTATCCAGGAGTAATTGTCATCACTTGAAAATTATCTTCAAGCTTGCTAATATGAGTTTTCAAAGCAGCTAATGAAAATATTTTTGAAAGATTGTCTTTGATATTTTTGGATATACACAATAAAGCCATAATTTCAAACCCAGTTTGAATGTTTTTATTTCATGTAATTAATAACTGTTCCAAGTCATTATTATTGATTGTTTCTCTTTTTTTGAATGTTTGAAATATGCATAAGCTATGTTGAACATTTGGATAAGAAAAGTAACTTGTCTTATGATATTTATGTTAGATTTGTGGTTGCA
The DNA here is from genome assembly GCA_027943335.1 of Chamaecyparis obtusa. Classification (NCBI taxonomy): domain Eukaryota; kingdom Viridiplantae; phylum Streptophyta; class Pinopsida; order Cupressales; family Cupressaceae; genus Chamaecyparis; species Chamaecyparis obtusa. The sequence goes on along the minus strand of BSBK01004264.1, from coordinate 710,532 downwards.
AAGGATATCTAAATGATCATTGAGTATTTCACGACATTAAATATTAGATTTTTGGTTGCAAGAAGTATCTAAATGATCATTGAGTATTTTACGACATTATAATGAAGAGATATAAAACCTTTGTCACTTAATTTGTTCCATACAATAAATATAAGTACAATGCTAATTTTGGATGGAAAAATGAGTAATGTTGATTGTTGACATAGACTTTAACTTGTTGATCATATATAACCTCCACTTTACTCTTATATTTTTTTTTTTGATCAGTAAAGGCCGAAGCCAGGAGTATATATATTTATATGCTAAAAAATAGTGTACACATAGTAATATAGTGTTTGAAACCAGGCATAAGATCTAAACAAAGATGTTGTAAAAATGGAGCAACATTGCTCAGCACTTAGCCGCATCCAGTTCCCAAAAAAACCATCTACTAAGTATAGTCTTTAAAACCATAAAACCATTTAAAACATCAATTCAAAAGGATGCAAAAACTTGGAACCTATCTACCACATGGCTAGTCTGACGGAGAAGAGGAATCATTTTCAGAACTTTGTGAGCTATCTTCCACCTCCTCTTGCTGAGAGGACAATTCTCCCTGATCCATGGGGTCATCTGCAACGTTATTAAAAATAAAATGCCATCCCCGTACCACCGCCAATACTTAGTGTGGTTTAATCTGAGCCTCTTGAAAGATCGATGATCTTCCACCTTCCATATCTAAATATAGCTAAGGAGAAGTGTACTGCAGGTGTGCTTTGGAGAAGGATAAATCAGACAGGAAGGCGATATATGATAACTTAACTTTCAAATTGATAACACGTCAATATCCCACTAGAGATAAACTGTCTGAAATCTACTGAAAGCTGACAATGTTGGGAGGAGAAAGTACGCCACCACGGAACCGTTGTAGGAAACTTGCGTAACAAGGCTTGTTTTGATAATACCCCTAGAATTGATGAGATGACAACCACCTTTAGCATGTAAAATTGGGATACATGATCTTGTTCAATTTAAAACCAATTTGCCAATCTCTGAATAACTGGTAATGCTAAAAGAAGACTGTTGCACTGGAAAATGGGCCTTTTAAATTTGATTAGAAATGTGCCATATTTCAGGAGAAATTGATTTGATGTGTGTACCTCCCGCTGCTGCATTTGCCAACTCATCCGCTTTAACATTTTCCTCATGGTATAAATGGTTAGCTGTTATGGATTCAAATTTGGAAATCAGATTTAAGATGATTTCTAAAAATGTTTCTAATTTCCAATTGATTATAGACCCTGCTTTGATTGCATTTATCACAATCATTGAATCTCCCTCAATTTCCAGTTTATTTGGTAGGCACTATTTCTCAATTTTATGATTTTAATTCAATAGCTTCATCTTATTTGATTATTTCACTTGGTATATTTATGTTCATTGATATGATGAAAATAATTTTAAGTTCATAATATTTTATAGTTTTATTATAGAATTTGCAAATTCCAATAAAGAAGATTTTTTCAATATTGAAATCCACAATTACTAAAAATTTTATAAATTTTACAAGCACTTTACTATGTTATTGACTTAAACAAGAATTTCTTTACCATGTTAATATAATTTTATCTCATTCGAGACAACTTTTTTTCACTATGTATAAACTGAAATGTAAGACAACTTTTTATTGCTATGTATAAACTTAAATGTGTTTACTTTATTTTAGTGTTAGATTATTTATTACTTATTCAAACAAGAAATTCCCTCAGCAAATCTTGGTGTGAATGTTTCTTCCTGTTATTAAATCACTCTGAAGAGTCTAAACTGTGGGACTGAATGTGTGCCAAAAGATGGTTGAACAAAGAGTGAAGGCAAAATCAGTGTGAGAAGATATTTTTGCTCAATCTGTAGAAAGACACATGTGATAAATTCATAGTAAGACAGCTATTTGATATATGCTTTAGGATAAGTTCACCTGTGTGATGAAGCTGCAAGTTGGACAGCTTGCCGCCTTGATGATCCACATTCAAGTATTATTGTAATCAGTTTTGATAAAAAAATAAAAAATTGTCTATGGGATGATTTTGTGTATATGGATAATGGAATTATCATCCTTGCGATTCAGAAAGGATTTGTTTATTCAAAAAGAAAATGAAGAATCAAGTTTTGTCTGCCATTTCCTGTCTTAGCATCTACTTTGTATCCATTTCTAGACCTTATCTAGGTCTGTTTCTGATCCAAAAGATATCCCTTAGTCGAATAATGGCGGATCTAGTACTGGACAGGCGCTTGAATGACAGTGAAGTCTTTTTACATTGACATTGTTTAAGAATCAGCCTGTGTGCAAATCTAAACATGTTTTGGTTTTCTCTAATTTCTTCAGTCCTCAGGATATCTTCAGGGGGAGAACCTCTAGGTAAGTTGCCATGCCATGAAAACATAGTGAAATCGGATGGTCTTCATCATTTTGTGCATCATTTGATGGGGCTATTTGTGGGTTTCAGGGGATTTTCGATAGATACAAATTTGGGTGCAAACAATCTACAACAGGAAAGACCACACCATTGGATATGCGAGATGAACCTTTAAAGTCAACACATGAAGCTCTTTAATGCATAAATTAATTATGCTGGCCAATCCTCCATGAAGAAAGCTCAAAAATAATAGCCAGAACCTTGGTACTCGTGAGCAAAAGATGCATGAATATAATCAAAATCTCAGTGAACAGAAAAGGTACATGAACAGTAGCTAAGAATTTGGAAATTAGTTATAGTTTTTTGAAGATTGTGGTTATACCATCAACTTTATTAGAAGGATTGTGATTAAGTTTTTGAAATTTGAAAAAGATAGAAATTTTTCTATTTAATTTTATTCGATGTTTTGTTAATCATTTGTTTTCATTTTGTTTTAAATTCATGATATGTTCTAATGTGTTTATGCAGAATCAAGAACAAACAAATAAAACTGAACTTAAAGTTTCTCTCCTCCAAATGCTACTGAATCATTGAGATAATGCATTGTTGCCAAGGTCCCTGTGACTTCACTCATGGCAACTACAAAGCATATTCTTAAGCCTCTCTGCCTCATGCAAGAAGAGATTGTATCCATGGAAGATGGTTGTAGCCCACCAACCATCGTTGTGCTTCTCTCCTGGCATTTGGTGGTGGGACTGCTGTCTGGTCAGACTTTAGAAAATTATTTTGGCCGACTCTTGCTAATTATGCTATTTGAGTTGGTACTAAGGATAAACAATATGTTAATAATGGTTTGTTAACATTGCACTCCATTGATATATGGGTCAAGCTGGATGACCAAGATCTGCATCCGCCTCTCTTTGCTCTTGCTCTCACCATATAGTAACTGCTTGTAATTGTGATGATGTGTTCAGTTTCAAACTGTAACCTTTTCGAATTTTGTATAATTATTTACTAACCTTTTCTATAAAGAGATGTAATACTATCTTTTAAATAATTATATAACCACTATTCTGAATATAAAATTATAATAGCACACATATTGTGATTGAATATAATACTGATATTTATCAAGATATTTAATAAAATACAATCATAGAAATTTAGAGATCTCTTGAAACAGAAAATAAATACCAAAATGCTAGTTAAATTTGTGAATTTAATTTTCCATGCTTGTTGCTTTCTATCTTATGTTTTATAGTTGTATGTTAGCAGATCGAGCACAACTTTCATTGTAGTAATGAGAAAGAAAAAAAAGTAGACAAGTGAAGAAAAAAACCCTGCCGACGCCCTTTTACAAAAGTTCCCTTGCTCTACAATCTTATATCAAATAGAAATAAGGTGGAAAATATCATTATCTATTAAAATGATGATAATATTTGATTATAAAAATAAATAAAATAAATTCTATTCCAATATTTCTTGTTGGGATTTGAAAAGTGAGCCTCTCACTTTACAGGGGCTAAAGGAATACCAAAGTGATTAACCTTGGCCTGAGAAATCCATGCTGAATCTTTAACTAGTATGTCCTTCCATTTGACAAGATACTCCATATACTGATTACCTCTTCTACTTCGACCAACTTTGCTATCCAAAATCTACTCTAACTAATCCTTCTAATTCTTAGGATACTCCTGTCCAACATTTAACTCATCAATGCTACTGCCATCTGATTAATGATACTCATATAAATTTACAACATTCAATAATGGTGATATATCCATGTCATTTGATAATTCCACTTCATTATATGCATTCCCTGAATAAAATATCCTCAAGGTCTTACAAGGACAAAATTTATTCATCCTCAACTTGTTATAAGTACCAACAAGAACTCTACCCTTCTGCACATACACCATAACTTCATCTCCAACTTGAAATTCCTTATGTCTTCTCTTCATATTAGCTCTCCTCTTATAACCTTGGTTCATTTTCTCCAAGTGATGTCTCACTTTTTCATGCAACGATTTCATAACCTTAGCAAATTCATCTCCTCCATCACTCTTCCTAATATCCTTGAATTCTTCTACTCCCTTAGGATTAAACCCAGTAACCACTTCAAATGGCGTCTTCCTTGTAAGTTCCTATTCACTGAGTTATTATAATAAAATTTTGCTTGAGATAAAACTAAATCCCAACTACTAGGCTTATCTCCAACTAAAGACATCAACAAGTTCCATAAACTCTTGTTCACAACCTATGTTTTCCCATCAATTTTTGGATAAAAACTAGAACTAAACTTTAAATAATATTTCATCTTCTTCCAAAGTGTCCTCTAGAATAACCAACAAACCTACTATCCCTGTCTGAAACAATGTTCTTAGGTAATCCATGTAATCTCACAGTCTCCTTGAAAAACAAGTCAGTTGCATGTACTGCATCAGTTGTCTTCCTACAAGGAATAAAATGCACCATCTTGGAAAATCTATCTACAACCACAAAGATAGAATCATAACCCCGCTAAGTTCTAGGTAAACCAAGCACAAAATCCATACTAATATCCTCCTAGGAAAAGGTATGACCGGTACTTTCAAAGGCGTATACAACCCCACATTATGACTATTACCCTTGGCAACTTGACATACCTTACAAATCTGAACATAATTCCTCACATCCTTTTGAATTCGTGGCCAAAAGTAATTCTTACTTACTAAGGTCATTGTCTTATCAATGCCAAAATATCCTGCTAAACCTCCACTATGTTTCTCCTTGATTATATTATCCCTCATAGAGCTTCTAGGTATACATAACTAATTACACTACAACATTTGGGGTTGAATTTTGATGCCAATTTGCGATGGTACTACCATTTGTGTGTGTTTTTTATGTCTTTTTTTGCAAGTGCCCCCGATGTGGTCGTAATAGCGATGGTGCCATCGTAATTTTGACACTCGTGTGATTATAAACAAAAAAAAGAAAATGAAAGGCTCATTTCTAATTTTCATGATCGAGTTGTGTGCGTGAAGAGGGCCCTAACTGTGGTAGCTACAACTTTGCACTGGACTTTTGTTGTGAACTAATCAAGCTTCGAATTGGAAGATTTGGGCCTTTTAATCTCTCTACACTGATTCGACGTAGGCATTCAAGTTTCGCTCCTCATCTTCTCTACATTCTTTGATGTTTATTTGTATTTGTTGTAGATTCAAATGACATTGTATTTCACTAGTTTTCCATATCTTTTTTATGACCCGTGAGCTTTGAAGCTAGGGTATCCATTTATTACTTGTTTTCTCACTGCTTGGGGCCCGTGAGTTTTAATATGGGCATACATGATGTAAATTTGGTCACTTTTTTTCCTTCTCCATGTACAGCCAATGAGTTATAGACTAGGGCATCATGTTGGATGTGTTTACTCACATGTTGTGTTCACTTCTTCAGCACCATGCTATACTTCTAGGTTCACTATTGCGCCCAGCTTCTTGAATGATTACAAAGCTCGTGAACGAGCTAGGGCATCATTTGATGTGTGTTTAATTGGATTCTCTGGTTATATTGCTTACTACTTTTAGAGCTTGTGATCCTCATATGGCATCATTGATTTGTCAGTTTTTTGATGCTGGTTATTTTCTCACTGATTATGTAGCCTATGATATTGATCCTTTGAAGGCTCGTACCAAACTTAGGGCATCACTACTGCCACTATTTTGGTGTTTTCTTAGAGCCCATCAGCTATAAGCCAGGGCATTACTTACTGTGTTTAATGCTCACTATTTGCTTGGCATTTGGTTACCACGACATATATCTATTATGCTAGCCTATGCTTTGTTTGTTTTTTGTTCATTGGTGCATGGAACTCATGAGCTACATGGAATCCTTGATTTATTGTTGTATCTATGGTTTAGATACCATTGATGTTGACATAAATGTTTCAATTTTCTTGACACAACCCGTAAGCTATTCATTGGTGCTTTTGTTGATTACTTGCTAGGGGATGTTGGCCCATATTCAAAAGTTGAGGGTTGATGTCGGTGTCAAAGCCCCCATAGGCTCCAAATTTTGATGTTTCCATTTTGATAAAAGAGCTTGGCTAAACTTTCTATGATCTTTGTTTTGTAATGTAAAGATATATTTTCCTATTGAGGCACTATTATGGTCATGTTAGTGTTTCATTGCTGGAGATTTTTTATATCATTAATCTTTGCGTTTGTGACATGGGCATCAACTACGCTTTACTCAACTAAATCACCATCATGAGACAAAAACTTATTAATCCCCTTCACAACAAGTGATCTTTTTTCTACCACACAACACCATCTTTTTTGTAAAATTGATCCTAGGATGTCCTTTGCAAAAATATTTTATCATGTACTCCATGGAGCCAGACTGTTTGAAATATGGGAGAATATGTTGACACATGTCATGTAGATCAACACTCTTAGGAATGGCTCTATAATAGCATCTTAAAGTTTTTCCAAGCTTCCACATGTCCCAAACCTAGGTGTATCAAGAAGTGTCGAGTTTGAAAACCCAAACAATTGCATGATGCTAGCACATGCTCAAAGCAAGGGATGTTTCAAGGAAGACTTTGGTTGTTGAGAATAATTAATTTGGGAAGTCAACTATTGTAGAAGATGTCTACATATGCTAGATCCTCAAAATACATTAAGATTTATTCTTTTATACAACTTGTTAACCATTATTCAAATTTGTTTGCACTTCAATTGACCCATAATGACTAAATAGAAAGAAAAAATTGTCTTAATCCAAAATTACAATTAAAATGTAGAAAATAAAGCATCATTTTTGCAAATCACAAAAAATTAAACTAATTCAAATAGCAATTTGTCCTTTATCGTTGGATAAATATAGCAAAAGTCAAGATTGACTAATAAAAATAAAGTTGAAGATAAGATCAAATTATTTATTGACATCTTTTTGAAATACTTTAAAATCCACATACTAATCATTAGATTAATAACAAACAAATCACTAATCATTAAAATATACTAAAATATTGATGAAGTGTTGATGTCACATGATAATACTTTAATGCTCTTTAGTGTGTGCAAGAGGTGTGTTTTACATGCTAGATCCTCAAAATAAATTAAATTTGTTCTTAAATGCAACATATTAATCTTTAGTTCAAATCTATGTGCAATCCAATTGACTCATAACGACTAATTCATTGCTTAGATATTTTTGATAGACAACCCCTATCTCTCTTTTCTTTGCAGACCTTCTGGATCACACAGGAGCACACTGGATTCATACCCGGGTCAAAAATTCATCACATCAGGAAATGTTTGGTACCCTTATTATTTATGTTCATCTTCTTATGTATGCCTGTACTCTTGCATAATCTTCTGAAAGTTGGTTATGCTCATGGCCCGTGTGAGCCCAAAAGATTTTATCTTTCAGTTCCTTTCCTTGTATAGTATATACAAGTTATTTGGCATATATATACATGTAATCTTTAGATGCAAAAATTTTTTTTCCTTTATGTAAGTATCTTTTCATGAAATGAACACAAATTAAACAAGATCATCTAATAATGCAAAATAGGGTAATGTAGTCACTCATCTAGTAATTAGGTTACCAAATTGGAATAGGCATGAAAATATGGTAACAAGAACCATTAC